>CABHPR010146355.1:3112-28897 GCA_902168415.1 Peromyscus melanophrys
GAATCCGGGATGTACATACTTAATAGAAACATGGGGGGTCTTGTGATATGCTCCCACATAGTTGTCATATTGCTAGTTCTTTTTTATTCTCTTTTTAAAATTTAATTAACATTTTTTCATTTATTTTACATACCAACTACAGTTTCCCCTTCCTCCTCTCCTCCAAGTCCCCCCTACTGCTTTCAGTCTCCCCCACTCCCCTTCCACTCCTCCTCCATCTCCATTCAGAAAAGAGAAGGCCTCCTCATGGGCCTGAGTGAAGCATGTCACATCAAGTTGAGGAAGGACCATGCTCCTCCCATCACATTAAAGCTGGACAAGGAAATCCAGCATGGGCACCAGGTTCCTGAAAACCAGCTAAGTGCCAGGGACAGGTCCTGATCTCACTGCTGAGATCCTTACAAAGAGATCAAGCTGCAGAATTGTCACACTCATACAGAGGAACTAGGTAGGTCCCATGGAGGCTCCCTAACTGTTGGTCCACAGTCCATGAGCTCTCACGAGCTCAGGTCAGTTGTCTCTGTGGGTTCCCCTGACATGAAACCCCTGGATCATACAATCCCACCTCCTTTTCTTCAGCAAGACTTCTAGAGCTCAGCCCAGTGCTTGCCTGTGGATCTCTGCATCTGTTTCCATCAGTTACTGGATAGAGTATCTCTGGTGACAATTAGGGTAGTCACCAATCTGATTACAGTAGATAGCCAGTTCAGGCACCCTCTCCACTATTGCTAGGAGTCTTAGCTGAGGTTATCCTTGTGGATTCCTGGGAGTTTCCTTGGTGCCAGGTTTCTCCCTGACCCCAAAATGATCCCCCTATCAAGACCTCTCTTTCTTTACTCTCCCCCTCCATCCTGTCTGCAAACCACCTCCAAACCCAGCCTGCCAATCAGCTCCCTCAAGATCCCTTCCCTCCATCCCCACATCTCCTGCCCCAAGTTTACCCAGGATATTCTAACATGAATTTCAGATAATCTTATTAATAAAAAACACAGGAGCCAGGTATTGGGGTGAATTCTGAAAGATCAGAGAAGCAAAACAAGCCACACCTAACCTCACTTCCACAACTCCTCATTAGATCCTGTTTCCCATGAATCTTCAGAATGAAAGCTTCTGAGTCCTCACCTGAATGGATCTCAGCTAAACTGCTGCTTAAAGCCTAAATGCTTAAAAGTCTCTAGTTCCTGGTCCTCACACCTTATATACCTTTCTGCTTCCTGCCATCATTCCTAGGATTAAAGGTGTGAGTCACCATGCCTGACTGTTTCCAGTGTGGCCTTGAACTCACAGAGATCCGGATGGATCTATGCCTCCCAAGTGATAGTATTAAAGGTGTGTGTGCCATCATTTTCTGGTCTCTATATCTATCTAGTGACTGTTCTGTTCTCTAACCCCAGATAAGTTTATTAGGGTGCACAATATATTGGGAGACACAATATCACCACATTTCCTCTTTTTTGTCTAAAATAATAAAAGGAGCTTATAACTAATATAAGAACAACTATACCCAATAAGTATATACAATATATACAGTCAAGAATTACATTAACAATGTCTAGTCCACTAACATTTGACAAATTCAGACAAAAAATTTATTATTTATCCTATTTTGGTGAGTCCTATATGAAATTTGCATATAAAATACAAAAATACAATCCAATGTAAAATATTTAAAGCAAGTAGCTCCTTTTTAAAAGTAGATTCAATAATCTTTTTATCTTATCATACCCATATTATCTCTTTTTTCTTTTCATAGTAGATTAAATAATCTACCTTTTATAATTTTTATATCTTCCCCTTTTCTTTTTAGAGTAGATATAACCTACCCATTTATCATGTTATTTCTATCTCTCTTTTTAAGAGAAGATTCAATAATCTACCTTATATCTATATTATCTTTCTTTTTGAAACTAAGAACCCTGAATCTAATCTCTTTTGTTTAGCTTTTTTTCCTGACCATTAACAATTAACAATTTGTAACCAACCATCATAAACAATGACAATATCCATAACTCACTAAACAACCAAAATCCATCCACCCTACCTCTTGGGAATGTGGGCATCAAATTCTTAAAATTACTTACTGCTCTCTGAGGGTGAAGGTATCTTTAGGGCATCCTGAAAAGAAAATTTTTGGGTTAATTTTCAAGTCCTGAGAGAGTTAGTTGTATCATTTGTCCAGTATCTGCATAATGGGAAAATGCAGGGCTTATCTCAAGTCTTTGTTCTAGTAGTCTGTGAATCTGTATCATCTTAGCTAGCCATCGCAAAATTGTCCTGAGTAGTTTGTAGTCCAAAGTAAATCTTTCAGTGGTGTTAATCAGCTTAATGGCTTTATCATAGTACAAGTCCATGTGGAATCATCAATGTGGGATCCCATTTTTTTTGGAGATTTCAAAGTCACTGTTAGATGTGGTCATGGTTCCATGCAGAATATTTTTTTTAATTTTTTATTAGACAAAAAAAGGGGAAATGTGATATTTTATTTGTGCTCTAATAAATAATGCTTGCTTGGAGATCAGAGGAAAAAGTCAGCCACTATAAGTAAACACAAAAGTCATGCAATGTTAGCACATGTCTTTAATCTTGTCACTTGGGAGGCAGGGATCTGTCTGGATCTATGTGAGTTCAAGGCCACACTGGGAACAGAGCCAGGAGTGGTGGCACATGCCTTAAATTCCAACACTAGTTAACCATGGAGGTCTGGAGATCTGTACAGACGATAGGAAGTAACAGAGCTGGGCAAGAAGAGGAAGTGGTGTAGCTGGACAGAGAGATCAAATCAGATGGCAGAACAGCAAGGAATATAGGCATGGGTAGATAGGAAGTATCTCGCCTTTTGGAAGCTGCAGTGTGGATGAGATGAGGTTAGCATATGGCTGTTCCTATTCCTCTGATCTCTCTCAGGTTTTTCACCTCTATATCTGGCTCCAGGTTTTCTATTAATAAGATCATTTAGAAATTCATCTACAGGATATCTCTTTTATTTTTGCTTCATACAGAAATCAATGCATCCCTCTTTGGACCTTCCTTGTTATCTATCTCTCTGGGGCAGTGGATTGTAAACTTTACTCATAATATCCACTTATTAGTTAGTACATACTATGTTGTCTTTCTGGGTCTGGGTTACCTCACTCAGAATGATTTTTTCTAGTTTTATCCATTTGCCTTCAGATTTCTTGAGGCAATTATTTTTTACAGCTGAGAAATGCTCCATTGTGTAAAGGTACCTCATGTTCATTATCCATTCATTGGTTAAGGGGCGTCTACAATGTGTTCAGGTTCTGGATATTACTAATAATGCTGCTGTGAACAGTTTAGCAAATGTTTTTATGTTATAACTTAGCATCCTTTGGGTGCATGCCCAAGACTGGTAAAATTGGATCTTGAGGTAGATTGATTCCCAGTTTTCTGAGAAACCTCCATTTTGATTTTCAAAGTGGCTGTACAAGTTTGCGCTCCTACCAGCAGTGGAGGAGTGTTCCCCTTGCTCCACATCCTCACTAACATAAGCTGTCATTGGTATTTTTGATCTTAGCCTTTCAGACAGCTTTTAGATGGTATCTCAGAGTCACTTTGATTTGTATTTTCCTGATGACTAAGGATGTTGAACAACTCCTTAAGTGTCTTTTGGCCATTTGAGATTCTTTTGTTGAGAATTCTCTGTTTAGATTTGTATCCCATTTTTAATTTTATTATGTGTTATTTTCTTTCTTTTTTTTTTTGGTTTTTCAAGACAGGGTTTCTCTGTGTAGCTTTGCACCTTTCCTGGAACTCACTTGGTAGCCCAGGCTGGCCTCCAACTCACAGAGATCCGCCTGGCTCTGCCTCCCGAGTGCTGGGATTAAAGGCGTGTGCCACCACCGCCCGGCTGATGACTGTTTTCTTGAATGAGTTCTTTTTATATTTTGTAGATCAGTAGTCGTCTGTCAGATGGGGGCTTGGGGAAGATCTTTTCCCATTCTGTAGGCTGCCGTTTTGTCTTATTCACCATGTCCTTTCACTTACAGAAGCGTTTTAGTTTCAGGAGGTCCCATTTATTAATTGTCAATCTAAGTGTCTGTGCTACTGATGTTATATTCAGGATGTAATCTCCTTTATCAATGCATTCTACTTCCTGCTTTCTCTTCTGTCAGGTTCAGTGTGACTGGATTTATGTTGAGGTCCTTCATTCACTTGGACTTGAGTTTTGTGCATGGCCACAGATATGGATCTATTTCTTGTTCTTTATTAGCAAGGGAGGAAGGTAGTGCAATTATTAATCTGAAAATATCGTTACAAATTTCAGGAGAAAATGAAAAGCAGAAATGATGACACTAGTGTTACCCACATGCCTAGTAAGATGTATGGAAAAACCAGAAAACCATTCCCTTGATTATTAAAAGTGTTGTTCCAACATTCTTATTTAAACAATGTGGATGTGAGAAGTGAAGGAGCTTCTTCTCACGGACCACTACCTGTAAACTGAAGTTGGTCTCATGATGTGAAGCTCACACAGTGTGAAGACTGATACACATGTGAGTATATGCACTCAGTGTTACTGTGAATTCAGTGATACTGCTGAGGTGACATACCTGGAGATTAGAGGATGCAGCATTTGGCCACTTCACTAGTTCATGGAAGCATCATATTTTCAACTTTAAACATGAATAAATGTCTATAAAATAGAAGAGGAGACTAACCCTTGAAGACAGATATGATAGAGATATGACACAAAGATCCAAATCATTGATATTGATTCTCAGTTGCTTGGGATGGTTCAATAGTGGGATGTATTAGTCAGATATCCACTCCTATGAATAATACCTGTGAAAATCAACTTATAAAGAACAAAGGTCTATTTTGAATTATAATATATAAGGTTTGAAAGTCTATTATCTATTGGTATCATTATTTTAGCCTTGCAGCATACACAGTAGTTAAATATGTGGAAAACGATGACTGTTTATGATATGGCTAAATGAGGGAGGGAGAGGAGGAAGAATTAACATTGCAGTATCTCTTTTAAAGCATGTACCAAATGGCATAACTTTACCCCCACTTGAAACCACCTTTTAAAGGTTCCAATGGTATCATTCCCTAGAGACCAACCTTCTGACATATGGGTCTTTAGAAGATGTTTATGTCCCTAACCAGAACATTAGGAGTCTTACGGAACAATCACACTAAGATGTCTTTAAGTAATATGCTTCTTCCAAATGTATTTGTAATACCAATATTTCTTTAGTCATAATATTCATAAAATACATGATTCTAATAGTGGTAAGAATTTTGGAGTTTAATAAAAGTAGTTACATAAAACCTGACAATTCTTAAACTTTAAAGAAGAAAAGTTTTGGTGGGTTGTCTGATTCATTCCAAAATATTTCTGGATAAAAACAAGTGTTTTATAAACAAATACAGACATTAGAAGGAGTCTCATTTTGAGATATTGCCTATATCTGAGATGTAAGAGTAATACAATTATTAATGAATGGCCAATATAACTTATAAGGTGATAAAGATGTACCATTCATCAATACCATTAGAAGACAGTTTGTACTCTCATGCTGGAAAGATCATTAATGATTTCCATTATTATGAAATTGGTCCTAGAGACCTAGTTGGAGATAAAAGAATGTTCTTATTTAAAAAAAGAAACAAACAAAAAATTATAAACATGAAGGAAAGAAAGAAAACATGTTGGAAATTTGAGTTTCAATTGTGCTCACAAACTAAGAAGACCTTAAGTATTGTTAGAATGGTGATTTTTTAATTAACTGTACAGACATTGATACTGTAAATCACATAAAATATTTTTGCTTTGCTAAAGATTGAAAGCATGGCATTATGGATGCTAAACAATTCTTAAAGAAATTAAGACTATAGAGTCTTTACTTAATCCAATGACCAAAAGCAGGCTCTTCTCACTAAGAACTCTCCCCCAATGCAAGGAAGGGTTCAGTATATAAAGTCAAAGTACTGTAATCACAGCATGCCAAGTGCAGGATGATGGGGATCTTTGCAACAGTCTTTTCCCAGAGGTGAAGGAAGGACTTTTTGATGTGTAAAACATCTTACCAGCATCATTTCTAAGAAGGGAAATGTTTATAGGCAGAAGAAAACTCCAGAGGGAAAGAGATGTGGGAACAGGGTAACATGACTATTCCTAAGCCATTTCATTCCCCACTTCTTTTAGTTATATTCAAATCATTTTCTCTAATTAAGACGTGAATACTGGGTCCTTAGAATCATAACTGGGGTAATGATAATCCTTCATCTTACCTATTTTAGGTGGATATTGATCACACAAGGCTCTGCCACTTTGAGCACAGTCTTGAACCAGGAGTTCCAGACAACCTTTTATGGTAGCTATAACTATTTGACTCACATTTTTATCTTCTTTTTTTCTAGATTGTCTCTAACAGTTTTTGCCCATTACTTTGATAACTCCTGACTTGTTAGAACAGAAACAATAAGTCTCACCTATGATATGAAGTAGAAAGTTTGGTTTGGTGCTGTCTTGTCCTAAGGGTATATTGATATCTTTCCAAGACCTAATGGGAGATTTCCCTGTTTCTTTTTCATAATCATTTAAATTCTATTTCTAAGATTATAATATAATTATATCATCTCTCCCTTCCCTTCCCTTCCTCCAAACTCATATACTCCTCCTTGTTCTCTTTCAAATTCATGGCCTCTTTTTTTCATTAATTGTTGTTAGATGTATATAAATATATCCATATTCACATATATCCCCACATATAACCTTCTGAAACTCTGTAATGTTACTTATATGTGTGTTTTCTTGGTTGACCATTTGGTACTTGAAAACCAATTAGTGTACTCTTTCCTAAGAATAACTCTTAGCATTCCTTAGTTGCCTATGTTTCTTCCCTGTCCTCTTTAGTGGCTCTGTTGCTGTTATCCTTATTCAGCTCATGTTTAGGTAATCATGTTGGTCAAACGTAATGGCTGTAGCTTCTACATTACTAGAAGACACAATCTCACAGCAAACACATTGATCCCATGGCTCTTACTAACTTTCCACATCCTCTTCTGCAATGTTCCCCACGCTTTAGTTGTAGGAGTTACTTTGAGTATGTATCCACTGGGATTGATCTCTACAACTTTTCTTTAATGATGCTTACCTCCTTCCCAGTTATATCCACCCCTTCAATTCCTGCAATGATTTAATATTCTCAGTGTTCTTTTCTTCTTGAAAAACTACTACTTACTTACTTATTCTATTAAAACTAAAACACAATGAAATGCCATGTCCAGGAAAAGTAATAAAAGAGCATTTAATGTAAGACTCGTTGTAAAGGATGAGGGATCACAACTGTTTTGGTGCAGGACATGGAAGTAAGCAATCAAGCATATAGATGGATAAGAAGCTGAAATATTACATTTGACCCAGACACAAGAGGAAGAGAGAGAGCCTTGACTGGAAACTGCCTGGGCTTTAGAAACCTCAAATTCTACCCACAGTGACAAACTTCTTCCATCAAGGTCCAAACAGTTCAGTATCTGAGGACCAAGTGTTCAGCTGTATGAGCCCATTGGGGCATTCTTATTCAAACCACCACACCCACCTGTGTAGCTAGAGAGTTTTAGTGTTGTGGGATGTTCTGTATGTCAAATGTGTTGCTCTGATTAGTTAATAAATAAAACACTGATTAGCCAGTAGCCAGGCAGGAAGTATAGGCGGGACTAACAGAGAGGAGAATTGAGAGAACAGGAAAGCAGAGAGAGGAGACACTGCCAGCCGCCACCATGACAAGGAATATGTAAGGTACCAGTAAGCCACGAGACACGTGGCAAATTATAGACTAATAGAAATGGGTTAATTAAAGATAGAAGAACAGTTAACAAGAAGCCTGAGCCATTAGGCCAAAAAGTTTAAATAATATAAGTGTCTGTGTGTTTATTTTATAAGTGGGCTGTCGGACTGACGGGGCTTGGCAGGACCCGGAGAGAAAACTCTCTAGCTATACACCTGACAAATTTGTATAACTTCCATTTTGATCTATCTAACTTTTCAGATTATTTATATTTCTTTTACAATCCTTCTTCTTCCGATCATAATTATTACTCACTGTCTGCTATTTATACACACACAGGAGACTCTATTCACAATTGTCTTGGTTCAGTGGCTGGCTAAGTGTCTTATACATATCAATTTTTCAATAGTTTAATTATACTTATAAATTATGACACCAAGCTCTTTAAAAGCAAGAATGTTTATTATTTTACTATAGTTATGATGCTTTTAATGTTCTTATTGCTAAAATGATTTAGGAAAGAATCCACTGTCTCTCCCCTCATTACTTTTCTGATCTATATTATGTTCATATAACACTGGCAAAGAATCAAACTTGAATGGGTGAGATTAATTCTAAACAAGCAAGCAAACAGAGCACATTTGAGTAAACTCTGAGATTCAAATTAACTCATTATTTTTCTTCCTATTTTATTTTGATTTCTAATAGTATATTTATCAAATATGTTTACATATCCCTTTCAAGCTGCTCATCTTATTTCCATGGCCAATAGCTCTGACTCGTATAATAGAAATACAGAAATGGAATATGACTGACACCAATGAACTGAAATATTGCAGTGAACATAGAGCTTGTTGATGCCTCCTACACACCTGAAAACATATGATCTTAGATTGAAGGATATTTTTAATTAATTTTGCCTACATTTTTCTCCCTGGGACTCTTAAAAGTAAACCATGACTGTGCATTCAAATGGATAGAACTAAGTCAGTGTCTCTTCATCACTCCTCAGATTTCTTTCTAATTAATTTCTGGAGTGGGATCTTTATGCCCTAATTATTTTAAGTAGCTAGTAGAATTTTTCTATTTTAAATAGGTTACCTATGTTACTTACCAGCCTCATTGCTTTAATACTATATCTGATAAATACATGCCCACATGTTTGCTTACATGATGTTTCTAATTTCTGTCAGTCAGGAACCATTTCGTTACCTAGCATGTTAAAAAATAAAACATAGGTCTATTCGCTCCCCTTCTCTTCTAGTCTTCCATTTTGCAACATTATTAAAAGTGAATGATGTAAAGACAAGCTTGTAAAATTCACTTTTTTTCAGTAGTAACAAGACATTTTAATTATTATAATCATTCCAAGGATATGTGATTTTCTGTTCATTTTAGAATTCATTGCAACTCATAGATCAAAAAGTTATACAGAATCCGTTCTCTTTGATAGTTTACACACCTTAATTGAAATACAGTGGAAGTAACAGGAGCCATGGACATCAACGCAGATACTGGCTGCAGTAGGGCCACAGACCACCAAAGTCCACAAGGATGTCAGGGGTCTAGGCCACCAGCTGTGGCCATTTGAACATCAGCTGCATAACACACTACAGCTCCCAATGCCACCAAGAGGGATGAAGAGACGGTGGAGAGGTGAGAAGGATGGCGGAACAAGTGTTGTTGTTGTTGCTGTTGTTTGGATGGAACGTTTTTATGATTTTTATTTTCTTTTGGGTATTGGCAATTTTTCATGTCAAAAGCAGATATGGAGGGACTGGGAAATGAGTGAGACTGGGACACATGATGTGAAATTCACAAAGAATAAATAAAAATTATGCTAAAAGAGAAAAACAATGGTAAACCTACCCAACTTCCTCCTGAAAATCAATAGTGTTTGCTTACATTACCATTAACAGATAGTCTAGACTATGGATGTACTATGAGTCCCGAGTCCAGGCGCTTGTTTCTTTAGTACCTGTGTCTTCAGTGCACCTGTAATAGCTCTTATCTCAAACAGTCACCATATATCAGCTTCTGGATGTTTTTTAGTATCTATTATGAACCCATAGGCACTTGTCAATGAACTTTCCAGAATATTCAAATGTAGGATAATAACAAAATATTCATTGTAGCCTAGCATTAATTTAAGGTATTATCTTTCTCTACAAAGTAAAATCTATATCATTTTTTGAAAACAAATTACTCTGATAATAGTAGAGATAAAATTCTGATGAATGTAACAATCAGTAAGTTATCAAAACAGAAAATACCATAGTACAAGCATTGCATGAAAAAGACATTTTTTTATGAATTACTAACATGAATTAACCTTACAACATTATAAATATCTCAAATGTTAAACTTTAATTTCAAGCACACTCTAGTCTTGCATTTAGGGATTGCAGATTTAATAATAATAGAATACAAGAATATAAAGATGGAATCACCATATCTGGGAAATAAATTATCAATTACAGCATTAATTGCCAGGCAGAATATAATAAAACAGAGTAATGATCAATATCTATTCAACAGTCAGTTGAATTAAGATATTTATTCATATGATTTAATAAAATATTGATGTTTAAAAAAAGGATAAGAATAATATATGACAAATATCTACTCCTTTTGACATACGTTTGTGTCCATAACCAATTTTAAAACATTGAATTACTTCATAGATTTTGTTAAATTAAAGATTGTTACTTGAGAAGTCATTTGAACATGATTGTCTTTCTTGGCTGGTGTTTCCCCTTTGTTACATTACCAGGGTCTTACACAGAAACCAAAACAAGCAAATAAGCTCCAGAAGTGAAAGTTTCATGCCCAAAGTATAAAACCATAATGAAAGATAGGTTAACCAGAAAATTAAAGCCATCAGAAGTATCCTAAGAAAACACAAACTGTTGTGCCTGAGAACTGCTGTAGAAGACTGGAGATGCAGGATGCAATGGCTGCTGTTGGAGAGATTAGACAGCTCTGGAGAACAGGAATCATGTCTGAAATTCCACACTCCAGAGAGACTAAAAGATCAGGAATTCAAGGTTATTATCAAGTACATAGAGTTGAAGGTGAGCCTAGGCTACATGAAACCTAGACACAACAAACACAACACAGCACACACACACACACACACACACACACACACACACACACGCACATACACACACACAAAGAAAGAGATCCAGTTATCAAATAACACTCTTACATCTAATAAAAGTTACAGAAGTCTGTGTGATTATTTTTGTGTTTGCTCGCACAAAGATGACAGATGACAATAATTGTCAAGTGTTTTTCACCTTACCCTTAAACTTTTGTTTTTCTTTCTTTTTTAGAACCTGAATTTTGCTAATGGACCAGACTGTTGGCCAGCAAGAGGCAAATATCACGCTGTCACACAACCCCTAGCTCTGAGATGTTGTAATTTTCCACCACCCCTAATTTCTGTAAGTGTGCTTCAATGCAAACCTCGGTCCACAGGTTTGCATAGTATGTACTGCATCCTCCCTAGTCTAAACATCTTGCCCATTCACACCACCACATGAGAACACTTTATTTATAGTTTCCAGATAGATTTTGCTGCTCCCAAAATGTTCCTGTAAAATAGTATTATGTATTTTTCGTGAACATGGAAGTAGAGTCCATTAAAAACAATAAAAGTGTAGTAAAATATGGCAAAGAAGTAGTAATATATGTATAGTCATTTATAAAATTTGATTCTGCATTTTAAAAATAAGGTTTACATAACTTTTACTTAGTTAAACTGTCACTCATAAACTGTGGAATGTGGAGACAATAGGGAAATATATTTTATAGGAAGAGAAATTGCAATTCTGCGCTGAGAAAAACAAGACTAATTGAAGAAAAAAAATTTATGTAATGGAGGGAAATTTTATCACTGCCATCATTAAACTAAATAATCAAAATAAATACAAAGATCCAATAACCATTGAATATGAAGAGTAATTGGAAGTTAGAGTATATTGGTCTATTTATTTGCATTTAATGAGATAAAGCACATCTGCCTGGAAAGGTTGAAAATGAGTTGATAAGTCTCTAAACATACAAAAATATTTAAATTTAAAATCAATTATATAGTTTTAAAAATAAATAAACAACTTACTCTTCTTTCTATATGACTCTCATATATATATATATATATATATATATATATATATATATATATATATAGGCAAAGAAGAAAGAATCTAGAATCATAATTAGGAATTAGCCATTACTAATCTTGAATAATCTACTCAATTTTTTAATTAAGGTAAATAATATATATGTATTTGTTATAAATTGCTAAAGTAGACATTTGTTCTAAACTATCTCAATATTTTGGCCACATTTATATTTCATGTCATTAGTTATAATGACATCATTATTAATAACATGTCATCAGCTAATACTGAAAAAACACTTGATACTTTTTTTTAATTTATCCAGAGGAAGCATAGAGGGTAAAATTTGACAATCTTTGTTTAAAATGTATTCATGTTTTTTATTTTCTAATTCCTTGGTTAGGATAACAATAGTTGATGAATTTTAAGGATGGATACAAAAGGATTCACTATCCTCTGTAAGCTGCAGTTCAGTGGTTCTCTCTCTTTCATGATATGGTAGGTAGAAAAGGAGAATTGAGGAATTAATTAAATAAAAATTAGTAGAGACCGACTATGATTATAGCATGGCAGCAAATATTAGATAGACATAATGTTACTCTAGTTACAGATGTAAATTCCAAATATTGGAACATAAAATGTCCTACCTAAAAAGTGAAATGAAGAGAGAACTATATCTCACTGACAATCCAGAAAACCTGTGTCTTCTTAAGCTGGAAAAGAAACATTGTCAATTATAAAGTACAGGTTTCTCTATTGTTCTTATCAACTCAGAAGTTCCAAGAATGTTTGCTTTCATTTGTACCAATAATAGATAGTAAAATATATGAGTATGATTATGACTCATGGTCAAATACTTATAGTTTTCTTCAAATGCAGTGTTCTCTACAAACTTGTAATAACCTTAATGACAGGTTCTTACTATTATTCTTCTCTATTATGCCCCACATTTCAATCAAAGTTAACTTATCATATAGAATTTTAGAATATAGCAGTTCAGTGGGCCTACACGAGAATAAAAATGGGATTGGAATTTGATGACTGAACTTTGTAAATGTTAATATCATAAATTATGTACATTAAAGTTTTAAACTTGTTAGATTGATGGTATCTAACAGTAGATTTTAGAGCTGTATAATTTGCCCACTAATGTTGACTTATTTGCTATTATGGTGTCCAGTAAAACCCTTCCTTCAGTGCTGTTAAAATCAGGAATATTGGAGAGTATGTCAGCTGCCTTTATTTCTGGGAATTTCCATTAGCTGAGGTTAACTGGACACTCTCATGTATGACTTCAGACTTAGACCTAACAAATTTTCAAAGATACTTTTAAAATGCTGAGATCCCCGTAAAACTTGACATTAGTTCAGCTCCTTTTGTGTTCAATAATAATTTTATCACCCTTGATTTGAATTGTACTATTGAACTTTCTCCATGCAAATCATCACCACTAAGTGCGCTTTCTAGGAGAACCAACCATATGCAATCTGTGCCAAAATTTGTCATAGGGAGTTTTAAATAACTTTGTCTTCCAGTATTCATATAGGTTCATTGCCTTGGTGATTAAATGGATTATCTGATATAATAACAAACCAGATTGCCTTCAAAAATATGTCCAAAAGATACTCAAATAGCTGTTATCATTTTTATTGTGGTATTACAAATAATTTTAATATCTTCCCTTTAATGTCATAAAGTAATTATCTGATTTGTAATAATAATAGTACTCATAATTAAACACTTCATGCTCTTAAGCACTGAGGCATCTCTTCAGACCCAAGATTTTTTAATAAATAGTGAAAAATGAACATAATAGGTATGAAAGCTCCAAAAAAAGTAACTGTTTTGTTTAATATGGATAATATCGTACTAGACTAAATCCATTATCTGAATTAACAGTCTTGTAAATTGTAATAGGGAACAGTATTGTATGACCCCATATAGTAAAACAGATATCCTTTCATTAATTTTATGGGAGACTGCAATTCATATAATATTTTATATCAAGTACTACACAACAATAGAGATTTCTGTAATATTGAACATATAAAGTGACTTCTTTGAAACATACTCTGTGTATTTTGTTTTCATTGGCATATTTTTTTTAAAAAATATTTTGTCTTATAGCCCTTGAGTTGGATTATTTCCTTTGGCAAAAGAGGAGCAAGCTATTTCTGTCTTTAAAAGGAAAAAGATTAAAGCACAAGTTTAGTATCACAAAAAAAAGACCATCACACATGAAGACTTTGATCTTCACCTTCTGGTGACATCACTGCTCTACTCAGCACACAAGTAACAAAATGAATACAGCATTTGGTACAAGGCACACAACTTTTCCACTTTATACTTCTATATTTTCATCTTTATAACCTAATGAATAGCCTTATGTCTCTTTTGTTAGCCAATATAGTTTTGCTAAAACTTTTCATTAAAAACTGAGATGCATCCAAAGACACAGTGATCATATCTTTGTTAAATATTGAAAAAAACCTGCTTATATTTGGCATTTCTTTACAAATTTGTTTAAGAGAATGTGGTATTTTCATTAAAAATAACTGTAAATACAGAAGTAGAAAAATAACTCTGAGCTTACAAAATTCGCTGATCAAACAGCTTGATAAACTTGACTTCAAAGATGTACTCCTAAGTATGTTAAATAAGTTGGGAAATTATATGAAAGTTACAATCATATTGTAAACTTTTGCAAACATAGTGAGAGTACGGTTTGTATGAATTATATTTGAGTAATGATTCAATGTAAATTAGTACACATATGACCTGGAGCTAGTGTCTAGAATATAATTGTTTTCTGGTAATAAAGTAATCGATATGACAAACATTTATATTTGTATACACAAAGGTGTCACTTTATGCTATTTACACTGAAGAAATGTATTTGAAATTGTAGCTCAACTGTTAACAACTTTAAGTAAGAGATTTTTTTCCAAAACTTGGGCTTCTCTTCTACAAAGCTGGTGAAACACACTGCCATATATAGAGATATTGCATGATTTTAAATGTCATGTTGAATAATAGAAATAGCTCTCCAAAAGAAAATACATGCACTGACTGTTACATACTGTTGGGAAGTTTAGGTAATAGTTGAAATCTGAAACCAAGCAGATAGATAGTTATTTTCTGTCATATCCATGAATTAGGAACTGAAAATGATTTCTCTCTTTGAAAATTTGAAATGGAATGCTTTGAAAATCAATGGAAACTTTAGGGACACTAAAGAGGGGAAATGCACAAATTGCAAAATTAAAAAGTCAAAGCCTAATCGTATAAGCAATAAAATTTATATAGAGAAATTAATTGGAAATGTTCTCATTTGTGACACTGATTTCATTCTGTTTGGTTGATTGTGGAACAGTGGGTTTCAAAATGACAGAGAATGTGGGTGCAGTTAGTATTTTTTAAATATGGCAACTTGAGTTTGGAATTTAAGGAGACTGATATGTAGCATTTAACTCGACTTGACAATTAAATGCTGATATACAATTAAAACCTGGAGGAGTTATCAAATAAAGAGAAGCTATTCACAACATCAGTAATCACAATCTATGAGGGAAACCTAAAAGCCACTAAAATTAGGCCATGAGAAAGTTTACAAAATTTAGAAAAGATTTTTCTATGTTTTAATTCATGTTAGCCAGTTTTTATTTTTCTGGTGTAGTAGTTTAGAAAACAGAAGACTATTCAGTGTATGGAGGTTGAGGTTTAAAATCATGGAGTAGACACTGGTTTATCATTGAATGAGAATACCCTACTGTTGCACAGCATGCCGTGCTCTAAGTGTACTACACTAGCCATTTATCCTCTTCTTGTTATCTAGGATTATTTCTGCCACACTCTCATGAGCTTGTTTAGTATTAATAAACATGTAAAGGCCTACTTCTAAGTTCAGTGGATACACACATTTGAGGAATAATTTTCTACCGTGTAAAAATCTGATAGATACATTTAAACTGTTGTTTCCTCCTCCCATCATGGGGACATTTATTTTCTTTTTGTTGAGCATAGATTCTTTTGGCATACAACATATCCTAATTATGGATTCCCATCCCTTTACTCCTTCTAACTCCTCTCTACTTCCCATCCCATCCATATCTAACTCTCTTGCTGTCTCTTATTAGGAAAGAACAGGATTCTGAAGGATAACAATAAAATGTAACAAAATAAAAAATAAGATAAAACAAAATGTATCACATAGTACTTGGCCAAGACACACCACCAGAAGGAAAAGAGTCCAAAGAAAGCAAAAGAATCAGAGACTGACTCATTCACACTCTCAGGAATCCCACAAAAACACTAAAGTGAAAGTCATAATCTACATCCAGAGGACTTGGTGCAGACTCCTGCCAGCCCTGTGAATACTGTTTTAGTCTCTGTGAGCTCATATGCGCTTGCTCATTTGATTTAGAGGGACTTGTCTTCTTAGTGCACACCATCCCCTCTGGCTCTTAAAATCCTTTTGACTAGGCTTCCACAGGGTACTCTGAACCCAGAGGAGAGTGATTTGATATAGAGGTTCCATTTGGGGCTGAGTGTTTCAACATCTAACACTCTCTACTTAATGCCTGCCTGTGGGTCTTTGTATTTCTGTATTTCTTTCTATTTGCTGCAGGGGGGAATGTTCTCTGATAATGGCTGGATAAGGCACTGATCTATGAGTATAGCAGAAGTATAGCAGAATAACATTAGTAGTCATTTGGTCACTCTGTAATACTTTCTAAAAGATTGCTAGTATTTGGTTTTACCCAAGGTTCCTGCACTAGTCTCAGGTTCTTGTACATCCAAGCAGTGACACTATGGGTTCCATCTCATGGAGTGGGCCTTGAGTCAGATAAGATGCTGGATCATTATTCTCACAAGGTTTGTGCCAACACTGCCCTAGCATACTTTGCAATAGGTACACCATTGAAGATCTAAGATTTTGTGGCTGGCTTGGTGTTTATGCATTTCAACTTTCAACATCTAAGTTTGGCTTACACCCAACTTGATTCCTGAATTGTCAAGAAATAAACCTATTATTTATCAAGGAAAAATATATTTTGGAATTGAGACTGAACAAAAACAGACCCCCAACATGATCAGATAGCCAAGAAAAACAGAAACAGGGGTAAGTTAAATGTGAAATCCTTAGAAATTACTTAATTAGAAAGAAATAGAAAATTTTGAATTTCCCTAATTTTTTATGAAAGTCAGTCATCTTTAGAAACTTATAGGATTCCAAGAGGAAAATATAGATTCTTTGTTGGAGACCGACCTAGACTGTTTGACCCAGGTATGTTTGGAATTTCCTGCTTGGAGTCTTGCAAACAAGACGACCTTGGCCTAACCATAAACATGTATTAGATAAGTCCTCATTCAGTAACAACAGGGGCCTAGGACCAAAGCGACCTCACCCTAACCTTCTCTTAGGAGTTCCCATTCTTCTTGCAAACAGATGCTAATCAGCCAGCTGCAAGAGCCTGGGGCCAAAGAGACCTCGCCCGACCACTCTGACTTCTGATAACCTTCCACTCTCCTTGCTTTCCCTGCCCCCCTCCCTGCCTGAAGCCTCAGCATATAAAAGCTGCAGCACTCATTTCAATAAACGGAGCCTTGACACGACTCAGATTGACTCAGTTTCTCATTTGTGCTTGGCTCCCTTCCTTTCTCTCCCCATGATTCTTTAAGGTGTTTCCTGGCTCGAGACCCACGAATAACTGGACCTGCTGGACGGGTCAATTCTTGCTGTTCAAAGTCAGTGAGGCAATTACTTTATTAAGCAAGTCATTGATATGATAAACATATATGGCAGGAAAATGGATGGAACCAGAAAAAAAAAAGAATCATCCCAAGTGAGTCAAACTGTCCCAGAAAGAGAAGTACAGTATGCTTTCACTGATATGTGGAGATTACCTGTTAAGTAAATGATAACCAAGCTACTGTCCATAGCCTGAGAGAGGGTAGGCATAGAGAAAAGAATTAGGAGAACACGCATTGATCTCCCTGTGAGGGGAAAATAGAATAGATTTTTATGGGTACAATGGTGGAGGGGAGGAATTGGAACAGGAGGATCAGGTGGGGAGTAAAAGGGAAGATAGGGTTCAGGAAGGGAAAGTGGGGAGACAGAACTAGAATTGAGCAGCATTTGAAGGGTGGTATGGAAACCTAGTGCAATGGAAACTTTCCAAAATATATGAAGGCAATCCCAAAGAAGTCTCCAAATAATGGTGGAGATGGAGTCCCAACTGCCCATCTCTTGTCAACAAAGCTTCCAGTACCAGGACTGAGTTAAATCCATTTGAGTTGTTTGCTGAAATTATCCCATGAAAATCCCCAAACAACCCAGGCAGTTGCCAAGACAGTAAATTGCTCTCCACAAATGACAGCAAGACTCCATTGCTCAAGACAACACTCACAAAACCATTGTACATGGGGAAGTCAAGCAGGTGCCTGCATAGAACCTTCACTCTCACACCCTAGTGTCTTTGGTACAGGAAGGTACCCTTCATGCCACCAAGAGAATTGTGAGCACTAACCCAGCCCTAAACACTTGAATTTACAATGCTGTTCTATCTGCATAATGTGCTAGGGCAATGCTGGGAGAAACCAACCAATGTTTGAATTGACTTAAGGCATATTCCATGAGATGGAACCTATGTCTGACATGGTTTGGGTGATCAAGAACCATAAGTCAGATAGCCAAGAAGCCTAGAGTAAAATCAAACACTAATGTTCTAAAATAAATAAATAAATAAAATAAAAGTAGTGATCAATTGACTCCTATTGATATTCTGTTATACTCATAGATCAGTGCCTTATTCAGACATTATCAGAATCAGAGCAACCTACCAACTCTAACAAATACAGAAACCCACAGCCAGACAATACCAGAGGCAGAGGAGGGACCTTGGAACACACATAGCTCTAAATGGGATATCTCTGTAAAATCCTTCCCCTTTGAGCTCAAAGGAGGAGGCAGAAACAGTCTAAAAGCCAGAGGGGATAGAGAAAATCAAGCCTAATAAAGCAACTGAGAGTAGCTCATATGAACTCACAGTGACTGATGCAGCATGCATCGGGCCTGCATCAAGACCTCTGGGTACACATTTATGGCTTTCAGTTTAGTGTTCTTATGGGATTACTGAGTGTGTGAATGAGTGAGTATCTGATTCTTATTTTTTCTCTTGGACTCTTTTTCTTTTGTTGGTTTGCCTTGTCAAACTTCAGTGTGATGGCTCTTGTTTATTCTTGTTATGTTTTATTGTTATCTCTCGGAACCCTATTCTTTTCTAATGAGACACAGGAACTGGATCCAGATGGGAGGGAGGTTGGGTGGAATTGAGATAAGGAGTAGATTAATGGGACATTGTACTCAGGATATACTGTATGAGAAAGGAAAACTTTTTCAATAAAAGGGAAATTAAAAAAGAACACTGTCTCCTTGTTGATAACAACCAACCAACTCTGGCTCTTAGAATCTTCTGTCCTCTCTTCTACAATGATCTCAGAGCCTTGAAGGAGTGAGCGTGATATAAAAGTTCTGTTTAGGACGGAGCATTCTCTATGTCTCTCAGCCTCTGTGTCTCTACTCATTGTGGGTGTCTATCTTAGTTTTCATCTACTCCCAAAAGACTCTGCTCTTACGGGAGTTGAAAGACTGATGATTTTTTGATTGGTATAACAGTAAATGATTAAGAGTTGGTTTAACACAATGATCATTTAGCAGAGGTTCTTCTCTAGGACCTAGAGTCTGTCTAGTCACATGTTATTGACACTAGGTATGGGGTTCAAATTGTGGATCATGACTTAAGTCAAATAAAAATGTGCTTGGCTACTTTAATGGTGTTCTTGCCACTATTTCACCAGTGGGTATGCCTTGCCAGACCAGTCTTAAATGTAACTCACAGGCTTTGAAGTTGGTAATTATTTTCATTGTCCTATAGTGTGGATAATAATTCCACTAATTATTAGAGCTAGCCATGATGGATGAAATTTTCAGTTCCATACTATCTCAGTTACTTCATGTCCTATGACTCAAGTATGTGGTCTTTTCAACAGTGAAGTTTTACCATTGAGTCCTTAAGTACAAATAGCACTAGGAACAGCCTATAATGTGTGTAAATCTATGGTATGTCTTTTTCCAACAACTTCAAAAGTGGTAACCTATATCTGACACTCATCTCTTTATATTTTAGTTTCTGGTGTCTAGTAGAATCATTGTTTTTCCAGTATACTATAATTCCATTTTAATTCTGTATATGTGTGTATGTAGGTATATTAGGAATCTTCTTTAGTAGTAAGTTTCCTTTTTACCTTTCCAAAAATATTTTGTGTCATTTATCCTTCCTAAGTTCTTCCTCTACTGTAAACCCCCTTTCTCATTTATCCTTTCATGCCGCATCATTCCCTTAGCCTTTTAGAGCTCAGTGTGTTATCTCTCCTCCCTGGAAATCTCCCTAATATTGCTGCTTACTAATTTCCTGACCTCTATGGATATTCCAAATGAACCTTATATCTAAAAATTAAGAGTCAATATCCACATATGTAAAAAAGGATGCAGCATTTTTTCTGAGTATAGGCTAACTCAAATAGAATGATTGCTTATAGATCAAGTCATTGAACTACAAATTTCATAATTTCATTTTTTTCCCTAAACCCTGGATGATACTCCATTGTGTAAAGGTAACATGTTTTCATTATCCATTCATCTGTCAGTGGACATATAGGCTATTTCCATCTCTTCACTATTGTGAGTAAAAGCGCAATTAATGTGAATAAGCAGGTAGCCATATAGCAGATATAAAGTCCTTTACGTATATGAAGAAAAGAGGTAGAGCTGTATCATGTGAGAACAACTTCTAGCTTTTTCCCACTTTCACCAGCTTGGAATAAGTGCTTCACTTTCATTCCATCCTTACCAGAAATTGTTTTCTTTTCTTTATGAACAGAACCATTTTGATTGGGTTAAGATGATATCTCAAAACAGCATTTCCTCAGTAGCTAAGTATGTTGAGCTTTTGTAAAATGTTCCTTGGCCACGTGTATTACATCTTATGATAACTCTATGGTTAGTTTTATTCCCTGTTTTTAAATTGTATTTCTAGGTAAAAATACTCTAACAAAAAAAGGAAAAAAGAAACTTAATATAGGAAAGGTTTATTTTACCTCACAGTTAGAGGTCACTTGCTTCATAGTGGAAAGACAAAGAAGGAGGAGTTTGAAGTAATAGGACACACTATATCACTAGTCAGAATAGTCCAATGGATGGATACATCAGATCTTTTAATCCATTAATACACCTCAGGATGTTCTAATAGTTAAGACATTCTGCCGTACATCACTTTACATAATCAAGATATCCCTCCATAGATATGCCAAGAAGTTTATTTCCCAATTCATTCTAGATTTCATAAAGTTGATAATTAATGCTGACAATCACTTTTACCTGGAATTATGTAATTCATATTCTTGAGGAAGGGTCGTAGCTAACTCAGACATTTGTGTTGTAGTGTTTCTAAAGTATATACATTATCACTATTAGCCAATACATTACAGAATGAAGAAGAAAATTTAACTGAATAGGAATACTTATTTTATCTTTTTGTGCACCCGTGATATGAGTGTGAGTGTGTGTGTGTGTGTGTGTGTGTGTGTGTGTGTGTGTGTGTGTGTTAGGCTCAATTCCTGGTACCTTCTCCACTGACTGTACCAACACATCCTAATGATCTCACTGTGACAGGGATACCAGGATTTCAGCTTGGCCAATGACTTGTTGAAACAGTGACATAGTATTCAGTCTGTCAATTCAAAGACCACTTCTGAAATGCTCTTTTGTTTTCTTATTGCTTGCATAAGCATCAAAAACATGGACCCAGGAAAACAACCATAGGGCAAAGAGGGACAATAATTGATCTTCCCAAACCAATACCCTATGATATGAGCCACTGACTGGTGATCAAAGGGGCTTTAGCAATAATAAATGAATGTTGTTACAAGCTATAGGAATTTTTCCTCTAGTTAAATATAGCATTTATATTATATTTCATTAAAATACAGGCGAATGAAAGAGTTCACTGTTAATCAGCCCTGAGGCTGATCACTTACCGTATTAATAAATGTAGCTTAAAATTAGTTCCATATTAATTTCCCAAAAGTTGATTTGTGAACTTTATGTTTTGAAAATCAAGAAGGCAAAACTATTATATATTCAGTAAATAAACGAGCCATGTGGGAAATAAAACAAATAAGCCATGGCTTTATATCATAAAGAATGCGGGGTAAATAATTTTAAATTAGTTAAAGAAATATGAAACAATTTATCACCTTATATAAAAAAAACTGTACTCAATTTGAACAAGAAATATCCATGGACTTCTCAGACTTCCCTGGGAAAAAAATGATGCTACTAGAAATCAATTACGGGACAAAAAGTGTAAATTATGTGATTAACAACATGTTACTGAAATGTGTTTTTAAAATATTTCCATTCACAGCGAAGGACATTTCATAACATGATGAATTAAAATTATGTTGTATATTACCTTGACTTTGAATAGTCAATGTACTATAGTTAAGTTTTACTAGTTTTCATAACTCATTTCTATGGGGTTGAAATAGCAGATGCCCCTTCCAAAATACTCCAGATTGGAAGCTCTTTGTAATCTATGAAAATGACAGTATATAAAAAATGAATATTCCAAGTCATATGAAAATAAATATTTTTGTATTTATTTTAATTCAGATAGTGTTGCATTAAAATATTTTTAAATATGTTGATGGTCTAACCTTATGCACACAAGGATGTTGCTTGATAATTATTATCAAAGTACCTTTCCATCTTTTAAATTTTATTAATATACATTAGGTATACATATTGGTTTCAGAACAAAACATAAGACTATCAATGATATTTTCATCACAAATCATAAAAATAATGACTAATACAAAGAGTATGTGAAAATTAGATGCCATCTTATCAGGAAAAATATGTTTCTGGCAAAGAAAATAAACATTTAACAAATTATTCATTTATCTACATATGAGACACCTTCAAAATCAGAACTTGTTCAATAAGTATACTTTCAATACCAATTAGGTACATATTTGCCCATCAGATTTAATAAAATTTTAAAGATCAGTGACACTAAATATTAGAGAGGTTACAGTTAATATACATTTCAGTTATTTCTAAATTCAGCATGCAGCCACCTTGAAGCTCTGCAATTCCATCTACTTCTTTACTTAAGTAAAAGCATAGTTCTAAAACAAACTTACATATTGTTGCTTCCAGCAAATTAGTGTGGAGTAGACCCTAACTGGAAACAATGCAGAGTGGCACAATCAATAAATAAAAGGATTTTTGTGGTTAGTCATAGGACTGAATAATATGCAGAATAAAATTATAATAAATAATATGCAGAATAAAATTATAATAAACTTCTGATGCCTCTAATGACAGAAATGCATCTCATAATCAGTGCATTGGGTGAAAGTAAGCAGATATTTAAAGTTGTAACATTCTTTTTTTTGTATTCACAAGGATGCTTCGATTGGAAATTATATGCAATTCACTGTATAGGATCTCTCCTGGAGAGGGAGAAATTTTTTCAGTGCGAATGTATAGGAAGTGTGAATGCTTGTGAATGCAAATATCTTAGTAGCTCATTAACACATTTCCTAAAATATAATTTTGTATTCTACAACAGTTTTAAGTTTTTTTCATTGTTAGATGTAATGAAATAGCGCTTATTCTAGGTCTCATTCCTCTGTCAACACCCTCTTTTTGTCCTCTCTCATCTTTTACTATCCTGCTTTTAAATTTATCTATCCATTCCCTTAAAATCATGATCTTCCTACTATCAGCTTTCTAGAGCTAGCATTCAGAACAAAAATATTTAAAATGTCACTCTATCTTTCTTGTAAACGATGATATTTAAACGTTTCCTTTGGGTATCTCTTTCCTTGCTCTCCCACTCTGTCCCTGTTCCAGCTCAAACCTCCCATTCCCTTATGTTCTCATCCCCCATCCCTTCCCCTCCATTACCCCCCTCACCCCTGGTTTGCTTATGTAGATCTCATACATTTATCCTTCACTGGGCAATCTATGTGTCTCTCTTAGGGTTCTCCTTGCTAGCTAGCTTATCTGGAGCTGTGGGTTGCAGTCTGGTTATGCTTTGCTTTATATCTGGTATCCACTTATGAGTGAGTACATACCATGTTTGTCCTTCTGAGTCTGAGTTACCACACTCAGGATGATATTTTCTAGTTCCATCCATTTGCCTGCAAATTTCATGTTATTATTGTTTTTTGGTTTTTTTTTTTTTTTTTTTTTAACTGCTGAGTAGTACTCCATTGGGTATACGTGCCGCGTTTTCTTTATCCATTCTTCGGTTGAGGTGCAAAAGAAAGAGATACCATGATAAATGAAGACATCATGGGAATAGGGAGAAACTGGGTGCTAGGGAAGTTCCTAGGAATCCACAAAGATGACCCCACCTTAGACTACTAGCAATAGTTGAGAGGGTACCTGAACTGACCTGCTCCAATAATCAGATTAGTGAATATCCTAACTGTCATCATAGAGCCTTCATCCAGTAACTGATGGAAACAAATACAGAGATCCACAGCCAAACACCAGGCTGAGCTCCAGGAGTCCAGTCAATGACAGACAGGAGGGATTCTATGAGCAAGAGACATCGAGATCATGATGGGAAAATGTACAGAGATGGCCAGCCAAACTAGTGGAAACGCATGAACTGTGGACCAATAGCTAGGAGCCCCCATGGTACTGGACTAGACCCTGTGGATAGGCAAGGCAAGACACTTGTTTGGCTTAAAATGGTTAGGGGGCCCCCAGGCATTGGGATCAGGATCTGTCCTTGGTGCATTTGCAGGCTTTTTGGAGCCCACTGCCTATGGTGGGACACCTTGTGCAGCCTTGGTGCAGAGAGAAGTGGCTTGGACCTGCTTCAACTGAATGTACCAGTCTCTGCTGACTCCCCATGGGAGACCTTGACTTGGAGAAGGTTGTAATGACTGGTGGCTTGGAGGGAAATGCTGGGAGGCAGGAGGAGGGAGAAGAGGGGAATCTGTGGTTGGTATATAAAATGAATAAAAAATTTCTTAATAATTAAAATAAAAAATGTTTCCTTTTGGAAGTAAGAATATAATTTCAATTTTGGAAGTATATCTTAGTAATTACTAATTACTTATAAGGTCTAAAATGTATATGAAAACAAATTGCAAATACTAATAACAAGTCATTTAATACATAACTAATATGCTGGAATATTTCTAAGGATAAACTAATAAGGAAAATTAAAATGAATTATTCTGGTATTACTGTAAGAGAGGGAAATAAACATACTATGTCCCTACGTACTGTAAAATCCAGGACTACTGAAGGCATATTGTTATATCCATAAATCAGTGGCTCACACATCATCAAAGAAGCTTCCTCTGTGGTAAACAGTAATTAACACAGAGATCCATAACAAAAAAAAAATGAAAAAGTGAGAGACTTTGGAATACTTGGTCCTAAATCGGATGTCTTTTTCAAATTTATTGCCTCAAGGCTCAGGGATCTATGTGGAAGAGGAGACAGTTACTGTAAGAGTCAGAGGTGGTGAACAGTGTTTCAAAGAAAAAAAATTAAAAGGCAGATCAGCATATGTACTTAGTATAGCAGTATGCACAAGACCTACACAAGTTTAAAACAGACAAAAATCCCAGCATGGAGAAGGAGAAGTAGACACAAGGTCCCATTCTTTTGCATTGATAGCTGCTAGAAGAGAAAACCAAGCAATCAACCAACCAACAAACAAAAAGAAAACGGTTTTCTTCAATGCAGTGAGTCCATGTGTGTGTGTGTGTGTGTGTGTGTGTGTGTGTGTGTGTGTGTGTGT
>CABHPR010146355.1:32348-48799 GCA_902168415.1 Peromyscus melanophrys
ACACACACACACACACACACACACACACACACACACACACACACACACTTTCTTCAATTTTCCAATGAATGATGTGATTTTGTTCTTTATTGGCAAATGATATTCCTATGTGTACTACATTTATCACAATATATATGGATGTGAAAATATTTATGGCATATGATTACTTTGTTTCATTCTAGGTATGTAGCTAAACCATATGTTAATTTGATCATTAGATTTGAGACTTTTTATACTTGCTTGAATGTAGAATACTTTATTTGATCCATTATGTCCTTAGATTTCCTTGAATACTATTGAAAGGAGGGAGGAAGAGGGAGAGGGTAAAATAAGAGTAATGTAGAAATGTATATGATTTCATCAGATACATATAGAACACAGCCACAATGGAAAATAACATTGATTATAATTGCTATAGTGCAGAGATCTTCACTCATCATTGTTTATTTTGATGATATTTAATATATGTAGGCTATCGATCCAGCCTAGATGTCTGTAAGGAACATTGACCCTAACTACATTATAAGAGCAATAAGAAATCACAGTAATGAAAGGAGAACAGTTTATATCATGACTTTGAAATCCTGGGCATCAGCCCAGAATGGTAGGAGTACTGACTGAGCACATAGAATAGTTTTATAGCTGTAAATGCAGGTCTCTTTATCCCTTTCTTAATTGGCTGAGTTATCAGCAACATACAATCTTACCCATCATCTGGTCTTTTCTTCCCTTACACTATTTTTTTTCATCCATTTGGCAGCAGAGACCACATGGGTTCACCTTAGTGTTTTATTGTCTTTTTATCTGAAGTCTAATTAGGTACATGACATTGCCATGTCTGCCTCTCATTAGGAAAGCCTGGTGTTTAGTAAATTCCATGTTCTTAAATGAAGTTAGAGTGGGAAGGAAGAGTAGACAGACTAGCAGCCTTTGACAGGGATTCAGTGTTATCTGTTTATCTACAGTTGGACCTAGGAGGGTTCAAAACACTTTGGATAATGGATCATTATGTGTTAATTCTTACACTGTCTATTAAAAATATTAATTAACAGCTATGTGATGCTTTTACTCCAAATAGATGTATATAACCATAAAGAACAAAATGGTAGTATTTTCACAGAAATTACAGAATTAGGTTACACAGATAATTATAATAATTCCAGAAAATCTATCTGAAATGATTATTACCATATATAAATCACATAAAAATAGAGAAGAGAATATGTGTGATTAAGAAGGTGTCTAGGAAGAGTAAGGAAGAGGAAAAATAGTCAACAATGGACAGCAAACACAAACAAAATTCAAGGAAGTTTTGTATAATGTCATAATGAAGTATTATTTTGTAAAATGCATATATTATAACAAAAATCATAAGAAAAAATACAGGAAAATAATTCCTTAAGATATAATAGTGTTATTTCAAGCTCATATTTTTTAAATTTCAGAAATTTTCATTGAATCTATAAATTCTGTACCAAGTAAATCTGAAAAGTACAAAAAACTGCAGACACTACAGATAGGCTAATTTCATATTTAATACTATAAATTTTTGCAAGTGAACTGCATATAAAACTAGCACAGATATTCACAAATCATAAAAATAAACAATTTAAATAAACCTATGTGAACGCTAAAATTTCTAGACTTCATAAGACTTGGGGCAAATCTTAGTGTAATCTCTAGACAATGACAATAATGAGCCAATGAAGGAAAATCAATATCAAATGTGTTAATCAAGCAATGAATGATATCAGAAATTTGTTAGACCATACATGTAATTTTGTTTGCATATATAGATATTATCAGTGAATGTATTTCTATTTCACTATGAATTTGGAAACTCATCAAGGATAAAACCTTTTCAAAATGTTTTTCAAACTAATTTGTTGCTATCAGTGACAAGGAGTATGTGTCGAAATTCTCTAGCTTAAAAGCAAAAGTTGTGAAAGGAAAGAGACATAGAAATGGAAATCTAGGTATCAGATCAAGAACAGTGACAAAGGGAAGTACACTGGTGTCATATACAGCTTGGACGTTAGATTTACCCTAGATATTTTCAACTGTGTCCATGTTCCTCTTACTTTGTAAATCACATGCTGAAAATGTAATGCTTTAACAGTCAAATCCATATTGATCAACTACATATATTTAACCAGTAAACCATATTTTGTCATTTGTTATATGTTTTATTTGAAAGTATTAGGATCAATATGGTTAAAATAATTTTATGTGAAACAAATGATTTATCGAAAGATCAGAAATTAATATCTTAGTGAACCAGGAAAATCTTTACAGGAAATGATTGCTATAAATTTCATAGGCTACGTTATCATTACATTCACATGAGTATTATATGATAGGAAACAGCACACCATTCAGGACATTCAAACAATAATTGTTAAATGATGCTTGATAGTAATAAGGGACAGAGTTGCATTTATATTCTTCATTACAAACATTCAGTGCAATGTGGATAGTGAAGATAGCTTGAGTCCATACTACTCAATGATTCTAACAATCTGGCATAGAGCATCTGAGACTTTACATTGTATTTCAGTCTTCTCCAGTGCTTAAAATGTGGCAGCATAGAATATTGGAGAAACTGGTACCTGAGGACCATCTGGAATGATTTGACAAAACACTGCAGTAATTCTATAATGGTCTAGGAAGTAATGGCATATTCTTTATGTAGCATTCATCCAAAATTTATATTCCAACACATTATAACCTTGAAATTATACTAATCCTAGTACATCAAAATGGATTGCAATGTCTGTGTATTGGAAGACACCATTTTACTTACTGGCTAGAGAAAAGTATTTTAAGATATTAATTTTGCTGTCCACATAGTACCTTTATTATTTCATATTTTTCAAATATGTACTAAGTAGAAAATAAAAATATATTTTGTATGGTATAATAAGGCAAAATAATGTTACCCATAATTGCTCATTTGCAGGCATTATTAATTGTTTATCCTGAGTTCAGTTTTGAAAGTTATTTCTTATTCTATTTTTAAGGGTTTTTGTTTGCAGTGTTGGATATTATCCAACTCACAGTCCCACACATGTTAAACAACAATCAATATTAAGCCAAATCTCCAGAATGTAAATGTTTTTCTTTTTCCTTTAGTGCTAGATAATTGACAATAACAGTTTATATTAATATTTTCTTTTTTCCTTGAAAGCACTCTGCCTTTCTAAGTTAATATCTTCAGTATCCAAATTTAACTGATGGACAGACAGATTATCTGATCCAAAAAGAAAAATCAGTGAAGACTGTTTAGACAAAATTATATTATAGACAATTTTGTCCTAATAGACAAGTATGGTACAAAGTATGGTACAACATTTCCAGAAGTCACATTATTCACATGAGAAAAAGGAATATTCCCTACAAAAGGACACATACCTTATAGGTAAACAAACAAGTGTCAGTTAATTTAAAAGAAATGAAACATTATTTGATTATGTATCTTGATGATAATCTGGTAAGCTCTAGATCCATAACAAGAAAAGCTTTGAGAATTTTACAAGCACACAGAGAGTCGAGAACTTACTTTTGAACACACAGTGATGAAAGACTAATATTTAAGAAAATTTAGGTTAATCTTGACATAAATGAAAATGAAGAGACAGTTGCTCCAAATCTATGGAATTTTACAAATACAGTGGCAAGAGGGAAATTTATAGTTGCATGTACTCATTAAAAATAATAGAGATCTATAAGACCCAAGTCTCCATTTGGCTAAGGGAGCATTATAGATGGGGCAGAAATACTGTGAGAAAAAGAAATTTTGAAGGACTGCTGCAAAATATTATCTTCTTCACATGCATGACAACTGCACTCATGAATTCAGAGCAGCTGTGGTTGCCTGCCCAAGAATAGCACAGGACAAGGCTAATAAAAATACCAATATACATGATGTATGCTCATAATACCCAATGCCTAACTTGAGGAGCTTTGGTAGTTGAAAGTTGCTGGGATAAGTAGAATCAGTTTTCTTCAAGGAAGTGTCCCTGGTAGATTGCCCTTACTCCATTAGATGACCCTATACCCTTGCACAAATAGACATCCTGTATTGGACTCAATGGAGTACAAAAAAGGTGACATATTAGTGGAATGAGGATAGGATGAGGGGTCAGGAATTTGAGAGGATTTGGAAGGGCAGTGGGGGCTTGATATGATCAAAATGTGTTGCATGTGTGTGAAACAGCAAAGAAGGGCTATAATTTTTAAATGATAATAATAAACATTGGGATTTTTATTACTATCGTTTTAAAGAGGACACTCAAGCAACATAGCAGATTAAAAACCTGGCATTGCAATTCAGAGTTTCAAACCACAGAAATAGCAAGATCTTTATGTGAAATGTTATAGCTTGTACTGATTGTTGATAATAATAGTCAACAACTTTCTCTTGAAACTTCATTATACAGATTATAAAAGGAGTGAAAGAATAGAGATGTTCAGGATAAATGAGATAGACTATAGTGGTATTCTATTTGTACTGAAATGTGATTTTATTTGTATGTTAATAAATAAAGTTGCCTAGGGGTCAGAACTAATAGCAAGCCATAGCGAAAGCCAGGGCGGTGGTGGTGCACGCCTTTAATCCCAGCACTCGGCAGGCAAAAGTAGGTAGATCTCTGTGTGTTCAAGGATACAGCCAGCATTGGAGACACACGCCCTTAATCTCAATACAACCATAGAAGACCTGGAGGTCTGTACAGAGAGGCAGTGACGAGGCAGTCACGTAGTTGGGTTTACAACCAATGAGAAGGAAGAACAAGGACTCTTTATTAGAGAAACGCACAGGAAGTAACTCCCTTTTTGGAGAGGTCTCTTGGCGGGAGAGGCTAGCTGGCGGAAAGTGGTTACAACTTTCTTTTTTTTCTCTTTTTATTAAATTAGAAAAGGGGAAATATAGTGGTATTCTATTTGTACTGAAATGTGATTTTATTTGTATGTTAATAAATAAAGTTGCCTAGGGGTCAGAGCTAATAGCAAGCCATAGCGAAAGCCAGGGCGGTGGTGGTGCACGCCTTTAATCCCAGCACTCGGCAGGCAAAAGTAGGTAGATCTCTGTGTGTTCAAGGATACAGCCAGCATTGGAGACACACGCCCTTAATCTCAATACAACCATAGAAGACCTGGAGGTCTGTACAGAGAGGCAGTGACGAGGCAGTCACGTAGTTGGGTTTACAACCAATGAGAAGGAAGAACAAGGACTCTTATTTAAAGGCAAACACACAGGAAGTAGTCCTTTCGGAGAGGTCTCTTGGCGGGAGAGGCTAGCTGGCAGAAAAGCGGGTAAGACTCTTAGCTCTGACCTCTTTGGCTTTCATCTTTACATTGGCTCTGTGTCTCTTATTTAATAAGGTGGTTGGTTACATCTACAATAGACCTCTTTTAATTCCCTTGTCTCAATTCACTAGGTAAATAGTATGGACTCCACACTTGTCTCTATCTCTCCCGTTTCCAACACTCTGCATCTCCATTGAGTTGTTAAATCCTCCTACTGATATTGAATAATTATATAAGGGATATTTGGAACACTTGTTTATACATAGCATGTTTTATCCTTCCTGGTCTAATTTATCCTCTATTTGGCTTTACACAGTAATAAACATAAGAACCAAAAGGGTAAGTGACTAGCTGGAAATATTTATAAAAATAACAATGATAACATTGTTTAATTCACTGCATATTTAAGGGACACTCCACATGAGTCCATTAAAGGTCTTATGACATTGCTGTAGTCTATTCTTTACTGATCAACTCAAAGTAAGAATATTGGCATGGTAGAAAACATCATATAAGTAAATTAATCCAAACGTACAGAAACAAATACTATATAACTAAACTCACATGCAAAACATTAAGTTTGATTTCATTGAAACTAGAGTACAGTAATGACTTAGTGACTGATAATTAGGGAAAAGGGAAAAGAAAAAATAAGAGGTTACAATGGTTCAGTTCTGTAGGAACAACTCCAAGAGTGTTGTTGCTCAGTAGAGTGACTACAGAGACCAGTAATATAGTGTGCAGTTTACAAAGCTAAAAGAAAGATTTTCAAACATTTTACCACAAAGAAATTTCATGTTTGAAGACATAAAGATGTAGATAGTATAAAGATATGAGCTATTTAGTTTTGAACAATGTATACATACCTTAAAATCATATGACATTCCATTGATATATTCATTTTCATGCTTATGTGCATCAATTAAATATTACACATGGTGTATCATGGGAGATGACAGGTTAATGTTGCTATTATACACTTTCATTGTTCTGCAATGAAAAAACTGAATGTGGCATCATCCCTATGTCAGTTCTGATAAAAAGAACACCTGTATAGCCTGATTATGTAAAGATATCTTAAACCTCAATTGTGAAGAGATAAGATATTGACTGCTGAGAATATGTCTTTCGTAGACAGCCATATGTTACATCAAGGTGAAATCCCCATTACTAACATGTTGCAAAACTATTTTAAACAGGCATTTTCAGGCTATCTAGTGAAATCTATGAGAACATTAGTAAAAACAAGCAAGTACCTTAAGAAATAAGTGAGTGTATCTCAAGTAATCAGTTTGATGGCTTTCTGTTTTTCTACGCTTATCTGTGTAAATATGATAGCCCACAGAAATTGCTTAAGTAAAGAAATGCAACAGAATCTTAAACTAATGGGCATAGTGTGCTATGCTTTAACTTAATGATGTGGCACTTCTTGGGCTATCCCACTTTATATGTAAATTTCTATAACCCTTGCAAATGGAAAATTTCATCTAGACTCTACAGCATCATTGTGCAGCATAAAAATTATATCAAAATGGTTGTTCCTGATGACATGCATCCATTAGGAGAAGACCATAAAATGTTATAAACATACTTCAATGTGCTAGGTGATGATTTTTCCTGACAAGCTAATGTGCTGTGCTGAGTGGAAAAGGAGTAATACTGTTCAAAGGAGCAAAATGATCTGAGGGCCTTTTGTGCCAAGAAGATCTCTCAACAAGCACAATAAACTGTCTAGAAATGAAATTCTTAGGATATTCCCTTGAGAAACTTAAGTTTAACGAGATAAATTTAATAGTTATTTATATATTGGTGGAAAATATATTGATGAAGACAGACTCTTCTAATATATACATATTATAATATGACCATCTGATGATGGTGAGTGATTCCAAAATTGACATTATAACTTGAGTTAGTTTTACTTTGAGCAGCTAAATATTTTGGATACCCAAGGCGTCACCTTGTGCAGCCTTGGTGCAGTGGGGAGGGGCATGGACCTGCCTAGGCTCAGCGTGTCAGACTCCGATGACTCCCTATGGGAGACCTTAATTCCGGGGATGTGGGAATGTGGGGTGGCTAGGGAGGGAAGCCTGGAGGGTGGGAGGAGAGGGGATTTGTGGGTGGTATGTAGAGTGAGTAGAAAATTTCTTAATAAAGAAAAATGAAAAAAAAAAGAAAAAAGAATGACAAAATACAGAAGAGCCATATAATTTTATTGACATTTTAGGTTTTTCCTGCAAGGAGTCTGTAAATGGCAGCAACAAATAAATGCTTCTGGAGAAAAGGGGGAAAATAAAGGTTTTGGATACTGTTCAAATTTTATACTAATATAAGAAATGACATATATTCAATCGTGTTTTTCCCTGATTGAGAATATTGTCATATATATTCCAATACAATATTTAAATAAAATGGATCCTTTAGGGTTTGATAATCCTAGTAATTTAGAAATATTTTTTTAGTTAAATACATGACAAAAGGCTGTAATTCAATGAAAAAGAAAAGGTTCAAATATTATCTGTAGACATATTCAGGCTGAGAACCTATGATTATATCACAAGGTCCAGCTCTGATAATGTTCTACTTGACAAAGTCTTAAGCAAAGTTTGATAATGGGATAAATTAAGTCTTTAAAATATATTTGTTTATAAGTACAAACTTAATAAATTTTGAAAATAAATTAATTTTGAAAAATTGTGACAATTTAGCAACATATATGTTGACATATGTATACATATACAAATTACCACTGAAAAGCAGTATATGTACTTATATCGCTTATATAAATGATACAGAAGATAAATATTCACTTTACAAACCAGTTCCAGGCTGCAAAATCCTCATTGTCACATAACAGAGACTAGATAAATAAAAATAGAAGAATGAAGTGTATCTCTAAACATTTTTCTAAATAGTATTTAAAAGACAGTTTTCTGAATATTATAATGAAAGAAAATGAACTGAAACCAAAAATAAAGCAAAATGAATACTTTAAACATATATAAGTCAGAACTGCAAAACATAAGTTTTTAATTTTTAAATAGAAATTTTAAAAAATGATAAGTATCCACTTATAAGTGAGTACATAAAATGTGAGGTTACCTCACTCAGGATGATATTTCTCTACTTCCTTCCATTTGCCTGCAGGTTTCATGAAGTCATTGTTTTAACAGCAGACTAGTACTCCTTTGTATGAATGTGCTACATTTTCTTTATGCATTCTTTGCTGCATCTGAGGGAGGAAAGGGTGGGCACTGGGAGGAGAAGAAGGAGAAACTGTGACCAGAATGTATTGAAAACAAAAAGACAAGAAAATAAAAGATTTTTTAATGCTAATTGTATCTTTTTACAATATCAATGAATACTTTACAATTATAAGTAATGGCTTTGTAGATAATTTAAAAGTTACATTTGGATTTGGTGTTGTCAGAAAGTTAGATATGATTGGCTATGTGAGTGAAAATTCACTGCAAATCATCCCTCATTGAAAACAGACATAAAAATAGACGAGATTTCAAAAGGGAATTGAATGATACTTTGAAAATGAGAGGACAAAAAAGCATAGATGTATGCTACATTTCCACACCTCTAAATCATTTTTTAAAAAAGCAGAATGAGAAGCCATAGAAAATGAAAATGAGGAGATAGATAATAACAGAAAGTGTGCCACAATCCTACAGTTGAAACTGAACCATTATGAAAACAATAAAAATTCATAAGATCATGCATAGAGATATATGATGAATATAGAAATTACAAATGCATTGAGAACAAGATCAGGAACAAAACACCTTTCCTAATAGCCTCAAATAATATAAAGTATCTTGGGATAACACCAACCAGGGAAGTGAAAGACTTCTATAACAAAAATATTAAGACACTGAAGAAAGATACTGAAGAAGATATAACAAGATTGAAAAATCTATCGTGCCCATGGATTAATGTAGTAAAAATGGCCAGCATACCAAAAGAAATCTACAGATTAAATACAATTCCCACTTTAATTCCAACACAATTCTTCACAAAACTTGATAAGACAAATTTCTGCTTCATATGGAAACACAGCATGGTATAGGCACAAAAACAGACATGTTGATCAAAAGAATCAAATTAACGTCACACTCATAAATCCACACGTCTATGGACTCCTGATTTTTAAAAAAGAAGCCTGAAATATACACTGGAAATAAAGACAGCATCTTCCACACATGGTTCCGATCCAACTTGATGGCTGCCTTTAGAAGAATAGAAATAGATCCACATATGTCACCATGCACAAAACTTAACTACAGGTGGTTCAAGGACCTCAACATAAAGCCAGATATACTGACTTTGAAGGAAGAGAAAATGGGAATAGCCTTGAACTCATTGGTAAAGGACAATAGTTTCTGATCAGAAAACTATTAGTACAGGCACGAAGAACAATTACTAAATGGGACTTGATGAAATTGGAAATCTTCTGCATGACAAAGAATAGTGTCAGTCAGACCTACATGATGTTGATAAAATGATTTTAATCAGTGGCATATCATACAAAAATATAACATCCTATATATATACATATATATATATAAAGTCAAAGATATTGGATATTAAAAAAAACATTTAAAATTGGAATACAGATCCACAAAAGACTACTCAAAAGACTGAGCAACACTTAAAGAAATGTTCAATATCTTTGTCATAAAAAAACTACAAATCAGAAGTATTTGGAGATTCCATCTTATACTAGTCAGAATTACAAAAATCAGTAAAACATGTGACAGCTAATGCTGGTGAGAATGTGGAGTAAGAGTGGAATGATGTAGAGAAATCTTCTATTGCTTATAAAATTGCAAACATGTACAGCCTCTATAGAAATCAGTGTGGCAGTTCCTCAGGATGATGGGATTTGGTCTAATTCAAGACCTCAATATACAGCTCTTGGGCACATACCCAAATGACATGTATCCCACCACAGAGACACTTACTCCACTATGTTCATTGCTGCCCTATTCATAATAATCAGAAACTAGAAAGAATGTAGAAGGCCCTGAATATAATAATGGATAAAGAAAATGTGGTACATTTACACAATGGAGGTATTCAGGTATTAAAAGAAGTAAAAAATCCATATATAAATGAAGTGAACTACTAATAATTATCATGAGTGAGATAATCCAATCCAGAAACACAAATATGATATGTATTTTGTTTATATTTGGATATTAACTGTTAATTCAATGATAACCAAGCTACAATCTATAGGACCATAGAAGTTATGTATAATATAAGGTCCTGGGGTGGGGCAGATAGATATCCCTAAGAACAGTGAACAGAATAGATAGTTAGGGGTGGATGGATATAGTACAGTGGTAAGATCAAGTGGACAGAGGGAGTGAAGTGGGATAAAAGTGAGGAAATACAGGGACACATAGCTAAAATTAATAGACATCTGGAAAATAGTATGGTGTGGTGTTCTGAGAGAAAATGCCCACCCCCCCCCCATAGGCTCACAGGAAATGGCACTACTAGTAGGTGTGGCCTTGATGGAAAAAGTGTGACCATTTTGGAGAAGTGTGTCACTGGGGGTGGGTTTTGAAGTTTCAGAAGCTCAAGCCAGGCTCAGTGGCTATCTTGCTCTTCCTGCAGCCTGCTGATCCAGATGTCGAACTCTCAGTACCATGTCTGCCTGTGTGCTGTCATGCTTCCTGCCATCATAATAACAGATTCAAACTCTGAATTGTAAGCCACCACCAATTAAATGTTTTCTATTATGTATGTTGCCAGGGTCACAATGTCTCATAATAGCAGTAAAACCTGAACTAAGACCTATGGAAATTTAATGTAGTAGAATTTCCTAAAATACATATATATGGAAAGGAGATAAAAGTGAAATTTCTAAACCATTTGGCAGATTTAGGCCAAAATGGCCATCTTTTGTCACAAAATAAAGGTTCTGAGATTGTGTTACATCCAATTGGTTCATGGGCCAAAGGAGTCTCATTGAAATCCCTAAATCACCCAGGCTATTATCAAGAAGAATATCAAAAATAACCTATTATTGTAGGTTTCTCTCCACAGAATGAGAGCAAGTCCCTATTGCTGACACCACCTACACAACTCACTGAATTTGAAGAAATTGAGCTGGTGCCTCCTTTGATCCCTTATTCCCATGTGCTATGGTCTTTTGTATGAAGATACTTTGCAGGTACCAAAGGAGAAAAATAATAAGTAAACCACCACAAAACCTTGGATGGGCAATGGTGTTCTGCCTGCAAGGTGTGCTAGTGCGACATTGTCATCAAGCTTTTGGGAGTAACCAACCAATATCTGATTTGACTTAAGGTCCACTCCACAAGATAGAATCAATACCAAACACCTCTAGGGTGGCCAGTACCTATGACAAGATAGTGCGGGGATGTAGAGAAAAAACACAGTACTAACATTCTACAAAACTGTAGCAATAAATTGATTCCTAATGACATTCTGCTATACTTATAGATCAGTTCCCTGCTCAACCATGATCAGAGAAGCTTCCTCTTACAGCAGATGTGAACACATACAAAGACTGCCACCTAGTCAATTTAGAGAGACTGAGAAACCTTGGAAGACTCAGCCCTAAATGGAATGTCTCTATCAAATCCCTCCCCTTGGGGCTCAGTGAACTCCGAAGAAGAGAAGATGCAAAAAGGTAATAGACAGAGGGGATGGAGGACGCCAAATAAGCAAGGCCCTCTAAGTCAACATCATCCATGTACTATGAACTCAGAGAGGCTTACTCAGACTCAGCATACACAGGGCCTGCCACGCTCTGCACTGATGAGGTTCCAGACCTGAAAGGAAATCTTCACACATGCCCCTATCCTTAACCCAGAAGCAAACTCCAACTGTTAACCATTTGCAAATAGAAATTTTGTTTCCTTCTAAGAGTCTCACTGGGGAAACAAACTACTCTTAAGGATAGGCTCCATGCCCAGCAGAAGATGGCCAAGGGTTAACAACTTAATGGCATCTTTAGGGGTTCTCTGTCTCATAATGTTGTATCAAGGATTTTCCTTTTAAAAAATACCATATTTTTATTTCATTTTATACCATTTCTATTTTTATATTATCTTTTTTAGCCTACAGGTCTTTGTAAGTACTTTATGGCTTCCACTTTAGTGTTTTCATGGGGATCTTCTGTGTTCAAAAGTGAGTCTCTGCTTCTGCCATTGAAGTGCCTTTTCTTGGGTTCTTTTTCCTCTGTTTATTCTGTCCTATTACAATGCGTTAGTTTTTGTTGTATGTTATTTTGTTTTATTATTGTTATCCATTAGAAACCTGTTTGTTTTCTTTTTATTAATTAATTATTTTTTTTTATTTTATATACCACTTTCCTCCCCTCTTCTTGCTCCTCCCCCTCACCCAACCTACCCCCATCCACTCCTCAGAAAGAGTAAGGGCTTGCATGAGGAGTCAGCAAGGCCTGGCATGTTCAGCTGAGGCAGGACCACGCCCCCTCCCCCATCAAGGCTGAGCAAGGCATCCCACCATATGTAATGGGATTCAAAAAAACAGCTCATGCACCAGGGATAGATCCTGGTCCCACTGCCAGAGGTCCCACAAACAGACCAGGCTACAAAACTGTTGCCCATATGCAGAGGTCCTAGTTAGGTCCCATGCAGGCTCCCCAGATGTCAGTCTAGTGTCCCTGTATTCCCACAAGTTTGGGTTGTCTCTCTCTGTGAGTTTCCCCATCATGATTTTGAATGAGAAACAGAAACAGAGTAGATTCTCCTGGGAATGGAAGAGGGAAAAACTGGGAGGAGTAGAGGGATGAACAAAAAAAAATGCTATCTACAAATGGGCAACAGTATTAATAATTATTTAGAGAAAAAAAACATAACAACCACGAAGGATGAAATATTACATGGAAAAGACTTCACTGATAGCAGTAGAATGATATAACCAATAAAATTTATATCTCTAGCAAAGTTACGTGAAATGATGTGACAAGTTTTTATTGAGTTTGTCTATCTCCATTAGTGAGGATAAAATGATAAAAAGAGAGAATCACTTCACTTTCCTATAGATATTTAAAATACACAATTATACACAATACTGCAGAAGCCCATTTAGGTAAAGGTTGGAAATAATGAAAAGATTAGCAATGCCAGCCAGACTGCATAATAAAACACAGGTTGGAAATAAACCTATATTTTAATTATGAGCTATATTAAAACCAGAGGAATAATCCAAGGGGTGCTAGTAAATAAGATCCCTGTGGATAGCGTTTTTAATTCGACAAAGTTCCTTTTGTGATTACATGGTAAAAACAAGACTCCTTTAAGTTCTTCTGTCTGTTCCATCTACTTATGCTTTTCTAACAAAAAGCAGTTGACTCTATTTTGCCACATTGGAACTAACTTTTGAGGAAGAATATTTTTCAGGATCAAATTGAAATTCATAATGGTAGATTCTCTGGTTCATTCAATTTAGTCCAGTGTCATCAATATTGGGTGGCTGCACATCTATAGTTTTTCTTGTTTTATTCTCAGTAGCTTCATGAAGAAATGCAATGCCAAGTCATCTTTAGCAATCACTGTCAAATCAGATTAGATTTAAGAACTGACTAAATAGTATAAGGAATAGTATTAGGAATTGACTAATATTAATCATATTTTGAAAGTGTAGAAAAATTATTTATCAACTGCTTTCAGTACAGACATAATAAACCATAGTGAGAAATTCTTCCTCAAATGACAATGTGTAGAAGAGAGTAAGGTCAGTGTGTACACTTACACTTCTATACTTCTCTGTGGTTCATTAATAAAGGAAAAGAAGTGTTTCCATTTTCTCTATCAACTTAGCAACTTAAAATTCTTTTATCTTACCCAGATTCCTCATGCTCATACTTTATTAAAGAAACTATTGTTTCTTTATAAGTTTGGATGATTAAAATATATTGTTTTTTCTTCCTTATATTATTTCTTTTTCCTATTTCACGTGTCTAAAATTCAAGTCATCCTATGATTCATGAGGATGTTTATTTGTTCGGGTGCCAACTCAAATACTATATCTCAGTATATTTAATATATATAGTTATTATAGTCATGGATACGTAATGTAAAGCTCTTGGAAGAACTGACATGCCACTGTGACTTAGGTCATTTAAGAGCAACTTCTTATTTTCATGTCACTATTTTTCACTTCACTAGCTCACGCCCTCAGAAGTAAGTTTGTTAGGACGATAATGGTGGCTCAGCGATAAAGCACGTGTGATGTATGTATCACAACTTTAGCACCAATATAAAAGCAAGGCTAGTGTGACAGCCTGCCTGCAATCCCAGCACTCAAGACGAAGGGACAAAGAGTCCTGAAGAATGCTAGATACATAGATCAGCCATGCATGTCAACTCCAGTTTCAGCAAGAAACCCTGGCTCAGTAAATCAAGTGGAGAGTGACCAAGAAGATACTCAAAACAAACATGCCTCCCACCATATATATGTACCTGTTCTTATGAAAAGAGGCATTCACATATTCAAGCACACTAATCTACATATACATGCAAAAGCAAAACATATTTTGTGAGATCACTATATCTATAGAATATAATTGTGCAAGAGTCTACCTATTACTGAAAATATTTGGAAATATTTTGTTTTTGATTTTTTTACTCTAAATACAAGGATTATATAGAAATTTTAATGAATATCACAATTAAAAATGTCAAATGAAATTATTGAGGAATATTAGAGAGAAAAACATTTTTGATCAAGAAAAGAAAAAAAAACTAGTGTGTAAATTTATATAGCTGAGTCTTAAGTGCATATTATAGAAGATTTAATTTTTACATGATGTAGCTAAGCACGCGCCATACATTTGAAGGTATTTTCAGCACTACATGCCTGGTCAATTTCCTGATACTGCGATTTCAATAATTTTAAAGTGTAGCTAGAGTTTTCCTGCCTGGCCCACAGTCAGGACAAATCTCTGTCACCCGCCAGTCCCACAGCAGCTCAGACCCAACCAAATAAAGACAGAGACTTATATTGCTTATAAACTGTATGGCCATGGCAGGCTTCTTGCTAACTGTTCTTATATCTTAAATTAATCCATTTCTATAAATCTATACCTTGCCACGTGGCTTGTGGCTTACCGGCATCTTCACATGCTGCTTGTCATGGTGGCAGCTGGCAGTGTCTCCCTCACTCAGCTTCCTGTTCTCTCAATTCTCCTCTCTATTAGTCCCGCCTATACTTCCTGCCTGGCCACTGGCCAATCAGTGTTTTATTTATTGACCAATCAGAGCATTTGACATACAGACCATCCCACAGCATTAAAGATTACATTAAATTTTATTTCTTATGTCAGAGGCAAACACAGATTGGACAGATGACATGAGAGTTTATCTTAGAGGAACTGTGGCTAAATGCACAGAACCACTAGTTTTGCCCTCTCCCTAAACACAGGGCTACTGTAACATGTCAGCAACAATACTAATCATGTTATTATCTTTTTCTATTGAGAAAGATTTCATTGTTTTCTCTGAGGGGAATGAATTTTGTTTAAGGAAAGTAAGTTAGGGTCTCTAAAGATATATGATTGGATAAAGCAGTTGCATAAGTATGAGTGCTTGTGTGTGGATACCCAGTAATAGCACAAAACGTGGGTGAATGTGTTCTCTGGAAACTTTCTCCACTTTATACTGGAGATGTATTTCCAGTACTGTCCTCAACTCTTCTCAGTCATCCTGGTCTCATGCTAAATTTCTCCAAAATTGTAAGTTAGTTCTTGGATAACGCTCAGCTTCTATGTCTCACGGTGTTCATGTTTACTCATCACTGCTAATTTTCAAAACACAATCCATCTATAGATAATCAGGAAATCCTTTTGGATAGGTTAGACTCAGCTTTAGGTTTGATACTTTCTCACCAGTTTGAAATCTTCTTCAGATAACTGATATGCTTATAATAAAATAATTCACATAATTTTTAAATACCTATCATTGTATAATGGGCCTTGAGCCATGACAGTTATGATTATATTTTGTCTGTTCTGTACCAATCATACTTTTAGTATATATATGAAATGATTTCAAGCAATTGTTTGATGAGGAAATTCAAAATAAAATCAGTAGCTTTTAGGAAGTAATAAAAAAGCAAAGTCAAATACTCTTGGT
>CABHPR010146356.1:7171-36257 GCA_902168415.1 Peromyscus melanophrys
TCTCTCTCTCTCTCTCTCTCTCTGTCTCTCTCTCTCTCTCTCTCTCTCTCTCTCTCTCTCTCTCTCTCTCTCTCTCTCTCTCTCTCTCTCTCTCTCTCTCTCTCTCTCTCTCTCTCTCTCTCTCTCTCTCTCTCTCTCTCTCAGCCCTGGCTAGACTGGAATGCACTGTGTACACAAAGTCTGGCCTCAAACTCACAGAGATCTGCCTGCCCCTGTCTCCAAGTGCTGTGATTAAAGGCGTATGCCACCATGCTTGGCCTGGAATTTGCCTTTTTGAACTCATTAAAGGAGGAACAAATTCCACAAACAAGTCTTTATCTGAGAGAAAGACCCCTAAGCTTAGCCCATGGGAGAAGGGCGGTTTCTCGTTGGAAACTGGGTATTGGCTGAGAGCTGAAGCCATTAATGCAGGGCACAGCGCTTTACCAGGTCTGTTCAACCCGCAGCTTGTGGGCCACAGACAGCCTGGGAGAGCCATGAACGAATGTGGTCCAGTGCAAAACTGTAGATTTGTTTAAAACATTACGTGCATTTTTTAAACTCAATAATGTGATTTTTAATTTTATTTTTGTATCTTATTTTTATTGTTTGAATGCTTTGCCTGCATGTGTGTCTCTTTGCCATGTGTGCCTGGTCCCTGTGGAGGTCAGAAAAGGGCATCAGAACAGCTGGAACAGGAGTTACAGGCAGCTGTGAGCCACTGTGAGTGTGCTGGGAATCGAACCTGGGTCCTCCGCACGAGCAGCCAGTGCTCCTAACCTCTGAGCCATCTCTCCAGCCCTCGTGTGATTCTTGAATATGAGTTTGTGGATGACCAATGTCACGCTGCAATGTCAAAAGGCTGGGCAGGTACACCTGGTGAAGATGCCCACAGCTCTAGAGTGGAGTGTGGCTGGTGGCGAGAGCTCTGGAGGTCCCAGTGTGACATAAGGAGACCAAGTTCTTAGCCCAGTCTTCCGGTTCTTGTCACCATCAGGGAGGTATTCGGAGGCGAGACAAAGTGAGGAGCAGAGGGACAGCTTGCCCTCATAACGGAAGTGCACACTCAGAGCAGAATGCCCGACTTCTCGGAGGTTGGGGTTGCAGACAGCTCACCTAAAGGCCAAGCTTGAGAGGAGGGGTGGGGTGGAATTCCTAGAACGCATTTGGTATCTAGTTGTGTCTACTCCCGTCTTCATATCCCCACATGGAGTTTAGGGGTGTGTTATGATAAATGCATGATGGGATCAGCCAAAACTGCAAGGCTAATAACAGGGAAATGTCATTATAATCAAACCAAGGACAGTCAGTCGGCCATGCTGATCCCAGAGGTTCTGGCAAGGGCTGATTCTTTTTCTCCCAACTGTTGGAGTGGTCACGCGACACCCGCTAGCCGGCTGCTGAGCTGTCGCTTCGTGCACCATGCTGTAGGCTTTCTCTGTAGTCATCCTCATTCCCCTTTTCTCTCAGAGATTTTCATCTCTTCATCTTCAAGAACTGAAGATGTCCTGGACCTTCTTCCTGTGGAGGTTAAAGCGGCTGGCACCACCAGCCTCGAGAGCGGAAGTCCTGCTGATCTCAGGGAGTGAGCCGCTGCTTGTGGCTCTCAAGGTGGGGCTGGGCTGGAAACAGCACCGAACTGTGCGGGTCTGGAGAACACCGTGCTACAAGAAGTTTAAAATGCATTTAGGCCTTTGAGATGACTTAGCAGATGATGATCTGAGGTGACTCAGCCTGATGATCTGACTGATCCCTGGTACCCATATGGTAGGAGGAGAAAACTGACTCCTGAAAGTTGTCTTCTGACCGTTACATGCATCCCATGACATACACATGCATGCACACATGTACACGAACACAAAATAAATGTGATTTTTTTTTTGAGACAGAGGTTCTCTATATAACAGCCCTGTCTGTCCTGAACTCACTCTGTAGACCAGGCTGGCCTCGAGCTCAGAGATCCACCTGCCTCTGTCTCCCAAGCGCTGGGATTACAGATGTGTATGCCACCACCACCACCACCACCGCCGCCCGGCCGTGAAAAGTTTTTTGAGGGGCTAGAGACATTGCTCAGGAGTTAAGAGCACTTGTTGCTCTTGCAGAGGACCCATGTTCAGTTCCCATCACTCAATGATGGCTCACAACCATGAGTAACTCCAGTTCAGTGGATCCAATGTTCTCTTCTGGCCTCCAGGGGCACCAGGCATGTGCATGATGCACATGCAGGAGACAGGCAAAAACACTAATAGAAATAAAATATAAAAATCTAAAAATTTTTAATAAAATAAGAAACATGCAGAGAGTGAAATAATAGTCATTAAAGGCCCTAGGAATGGGAGGGAGAATAACGCCGATTTAACAGACTCCCCCACAATGAAGGGGCTAGCTGTGCCCATTCAGTGCCTTGCAGCATTCTCCAACTGCATATTAATCTACACGGAGCAGGAAATGTTAGCATGTACACACTCCCCACCTGGCCTGCTAGTACGTAATCTAATACACTGTGGTCGCTCAAGGTCACAGGAGCCAATAGATCTCGTGACTCTTATTTTGATTCTGTAGACCAGGCTGACCTAGACCCACTGTGTAGTCTAGCCTGGACTAACTCATGTCTCTCCATCTGCCTTAGCCTCCTGAATGCTTTGGTTATAGGTGGGAATCAGCATGCCCGGTTGTGAGAGTCCACAAAGATTCCAACTTGTGGTTTGACTCAAGGTCAGAGGGTCAGAGTTTATGTTGTTCTTCACGGCCGCATAAAAGGGTGCAAAGGCATGGTCACCAGGTGTCTTATACTTCAAGGCCTAATCACAAGATGCTTTGCTGTGGGGCATGGTTACCAGGTGTTTTGAAGGGTCTACACTTGGTTGTACATTGTGCTTTGATCTTGAAAGGGGGAGGTCTTTTGCCTCTCTCCTTGCTAGTGTATAAAAAGCCCATTAGACATAAACTCGAGGCGACTGGGTATTGACCCAGGGCCCTCCTGAAGCTATCCTGTGTCTCTATCTTTTTTCTTCGTCTACTTCTATATTTCCTATCTAGCATTTCTCAGTTCCTCACTCCCTCCTTGAAGAGACCCTTCAATAGATTGGGGCTAAACCCCAACACTGGTCCACTGACACCCAGGTTTTTTTAAATTTTTTTTTAAAGAAAAAGGTTTGTAGGGTTGGAGAGATGGCTTAGTGGTTAAGAGCACTGGCTGCTCATCCAAAGGACTCAGGTTCAATTTCCAGCACCCACATGGCAGCAAACAACTGTCTGTAACTCCAAGATCTGACACTCTCACACAGAAGGCAAACATGAAGGCAAACACCAATGCAAAAAATAAAAATAAATTGTTTAAAAAAAATAAAAGAAAACGGTTTGTGGTTATTTTTGTTTTTGAGATGGTATCACTATGTAGCCCTAGATAGTCTGGATCTTGCTATGTAGACCAGCCTGGCCTTGAACTCACAGAGATCTGCCTGCCTCTGCCTCTCAATTGCTGGGATTAAAGGAGCGTGCCATCACACCTGACATTTAATTTATTTTTAATTAGCCTGCAGAGTAATAGTTTCCTTACAGAATTTTCATATATAATTAGTTAGTTTTGTTGCCCTCCCATCCCCTTCCCCTCATCTCCCCGTCCCTTGTCCCTGCCGCACCCTCTACCCCAATACTGTCCGTTATGCTTCCATATCAAGTGTTCTAGTGTTCCATTGACCCACTCCCAGCTCCTCGTTCTTTTCTCCCCATCCTATGGGCTCCTTTCTGGTTTTCTGGCCTCTCCCCACACTTTCTCCCACATGAGTACACATAGTTGACGATTAGAGGCCAGGATCAACATTGGGGAGAACATGTGTTGTTTGCCTTTCTGAGCTTGGATTGCTGTGTTCATTACTCTCCTATTGCTGTGATGAAACCCCAAGACTAAGGCAGTTTACTGAGGAAGGGTTTATTTGGGCGTATGAAGCAGGGGTTAAGGGCCCAGCAGGCAGGTGCCATGGCAGCAGGTGGAAGGCATGGTGGCAGAAATAGCTGAGGGCTCACATCTCCAACCAGAAGAGGAAGCAGAAAGCAAACAGGGAACGGGGAAAGTCTTGTGAACCTCAAAGCCACTTCCAGCGAAGTGTTTTCTTCATCAAGACCACACCTCCTAAACCTTCCCAAACAGTGCCACCAACTGGGGACCAAGTATTTAAACACCAAAGACTATGGGGGATATTTCTCATTCAAAACATTATATCTACCAAACTTAATGTGAATTTTCCAGTTCATCCAAAAATTTCATAATTTTATTTTTTCACAGCAGAATAAAATTCCATTGTGTGTATATGCACTGTGTTTCATTATCCATCCACTGTTGGTAGACACCCAGGCTGATTGCATTTCCTAGCTGTTGTGAAAAAAGCTTCAGTAATGAGGATGTGCATGTCTATGGCAGGATCTTGAGTCCTTTGAGCATTTGTCCAAGAGAGCTATGCTGGGTCATATGGTGGTTCTATTTTTAATTTTAAAAAATTAGATATATAGCAGGGTTGTGGTAGCACATATCTTTGTAGATCTCTGAATTCAAGGCCAGTCTGGTCTACACAGTGAGTTCCAGGACAGCCAAAGCTACACAGAGAAACTCTGTCTCAAAAAAAAAAAAAAGATTTATTTTATGATTTTATGTGCATGAGTGTTTTCCCTGCATGTATGTCTGTGCACTATATACATGTCTGGTGCTTGCAGAGGTCAGAAGAGGGTGTCAGATCTCCAGGAGCTGGAGTTACAGACAGTTATGAGCTCCCACGGGAGTGTGGGAATTAAACCTAGGTCTTCTACAAGAGCAACAAGTGCTCTCAAGCGCTCACCCAACTTTCCAGCCCTTAAAATTTTGTAAACTTCTATTTATTTAGTGTCTGGACACTCTGTTGTCAATTCCTTTTGCCATGAAGAAGGCCTTTTGAAATCAGATTTGTTTCTTATTTTATCAGATTTATTTATTTTATTTGTATGAGTATTTTATCTGCATTGATGTATGTGTATCATGTGCATACCTGGTTCCTGTAGAGATTAGATCCCCTGGAACTGGAGTTATGGATGGTTGTGAGCTACCATGTGGTCTTTGGGAAAGGAACCCAGGTCTTCTGTGAGAGCAACAAATGATCTTAACTGGTGAGTCATCTCCCCAGCTCTGTGAAGAAGGCTTTTAATTTCACACAATCCCATTTGTTAATTTCTTGACTGAACTCAGACTCAAGATGGCAGTGGCCTCCAGTATTCACTGGGCTGTGGGACCACTCTGGGGAGCCGGAGAGACTTACCAAGGCTTCTTGGGGAGAGAGGCAGTGAAGGAGGATCCTGCAGAACAGTATCTTTGGAACAACTTAAAAAACAAAAAGGCAGGTCTTACGGGAAGATGCTTTTAAAAAGTGGTTTCATGGAATTGGAAAAAAGGCTGGCCGAAGGCAGAAGGGAGTGGCATGCGCAGTGGTGAGAAGCGGAACTGGAGACTCTGCAGCAGCCACAGGTATGCGAGCCCAGCAGTGCTGGACAAAGGAGCGTGTGTGTGGTCGTAGGTGGAGCCCCGCGCTGCTGCCTGCCCTGCTGCGGGGAGGAAAGTGCAGGGCCGTGGCTCTGCCTGCAGGTTGCAAACACGAGGGTCTTCGCGCTGGGGTGCCCACAGGGCCACCGGCAGCAAGGGCAGGTGGTGTACAGCATCCTGGGGCTCCAGTAGATTCGGCCCCCAGACACGCTGCCCAGCTGTGCTATCTTGACTCTGAACCACAAGAAACAGAGATGAAGAATGGTTCATTTTCGTAAGTCTCCTCTAAAGACTTCCGTGGTCTGTGCTGCCACAGTCTGGGAAGCTGCTTTTGTAGTGGTATCGATGACTGCAGACTCATAACTGAGCATGAGAGACACTGAAGGTTTCTGCAACAACCTCTCCCGCTACCTCCTCCTCCGCCAAAAGAAACAGTCCAGACAGGAAGCTACTGAAGAGCATCCTTAAAAACTGTGATAAGCCGGGGCGGCGGTGGCGCACGCCTTTAATCCCAGCACTGGGGAGGCAGAGGCAGGGGGATCTCAGTGAGTTCGAGGCCAGCCTGCTCTACAGAGCGAGTTCCAGGACAGCCAGGACCGTCCCACAGAGAAACCCCGTCTAGAAAACCCAAAAGGCAAACAAAACAACAACAAACTGATAAAGATGCTGAAATGCAGCTCCTCACAGTTGAGGGCTTCTGGCAGGGAGGTGGGGAAGATCTCAGTTTTCTTTAAGGAGCTGGCCACTTAGAGCGTGGAGTTTGGCCAGGTGGGTGGTGGCGCACGTCTTTAATCCCAGCACTTGGAAGGCAGACGCAGGCAGATCTCTGTGAGTTCAAGGCCAGCCTGGGCTACAGAGTGAGTTCCAGGAAAGGTGCCAAAGCTACACAGAGAAACCCTGTCTTGAAAAAACAAAACAAAAAAAACAAACAACAACAACAACAACAACAAAAAGCATGGAGTTTGACCACACTCCAATGAGTATAGGGGCAACGAAAATTAGATTTGGTGTATATTTGGGGTAGGGATGGTGTAAGGGTGGGGGGCTGGGAGGAATGAGAAGTGAGTGTGATCGAGGAGCATTATATGAAATTCCAAAATAATTAATAAAAATATGTTGGGAGCGGGAAGAAGTTTAGATTTCTACATCCTAAAATATTTTCTCTTTGGGTTTCAGCATTTCATTTTAAAATTTTCATTGTTTATTTATTTGGTTTTTCTAGACAGGGTTTCTCTGTGTAGCCCTGTCCTGAACTTGCTCTGTAGACCAGGCTGGCCTGAAACTCAGAGATTTGCCTGCCTCTGCCTCCCAACTAACTGCTGGGTTAAAGGTGTGCACCGCCATGCCCAGTTCATTTCGTTCAAAAAAATTTTGAAGATATTTTATTTTGTCTTGAGAATTTCATACATTGGGTACTGTAATCAAGCATTTGTGTTTTAAGTTGAGGTTTTTGATCCACTTAGAGTTGATTTTTACGCAGAGTGAGAGAGATGGTAGATCTAATTTTATTCAAATTCAGGTGGGGGTCCAGTTTGTCAGCATCGTGACTTCAACAGGATATCTTTTTTTCCATTGCGTGTTTTTGACACCTTTGCCAAAAAATTAGGTGTTTGTAGCTGTATTTATTTCTGTGTCCTCTACTGTGCTTGGCTGGGCTGCAGGGCAGCTTCTGTGCCAGCACCACAAGTCTCTGTCCCCAGCCGTGTTCCTTCTTTGGCTGTCTTTTGTATTTCATTATGAATTTTACAATTGTTTTCTATTTCTATGAAGACTGAAATTAGTATTCCAAAGGAGATTACAATGAATCTGCAGATTGCTTTTGGCCAACTGGCTGTTTTCACAATATTGACTCTTCAACCCATGAATATGTAGGTCTTTCCATCTTCTAGTGTCTCTCTCAATGTGTCTGGAATGGCTTTCATTTCCTTGATTAGGTTTGTTCCAGTGTGAGCTCTCCTCTCCCCCTGCCCTCCCCCTTCAGCAGTTGTGAATGGGACTCTTTCTACAGAGCTTCCCGTTCTTTTGGTTTTCTGTTCTTGGAACACCTTGACTAAAAGCAGCTTGGGAGAGGAAAGGCTTTATTTCACCTTGTACTTCCAGGTCACAGTCCACCATTGAAGGAAGTCAGGGCAGGCACTGAAGCAGAAACATGGAGGAATGCTGCGTACTGACTAGCTCTCTAGCTTTCTCTCTGCTGGTTTTCCTCAACAGACCAAGCCCACCTTCCTAGGGATGGTGCCACCCACAGTGGTCTTGGGTTTCCCACATGAATTAAGACAGTTCCTTACAGACCTGGCCACGGGCCAATCTGTTCAAGACAATTCTTCAGTTGAGGTTTCCTCTTCTCAAGTAATTCTAGGTTGTGACAAGTTGACAATAAAAACTAACGAGGACATCTCCTCACATATTTGTTATTGGTCTATGAGAAGGTGACTGGTTTTGTATGGTAATTTTGTATCTTCCCACTTTGCTGAAAGTATCAGTTCCAAGGTTTCCTGGTAGAGTCTTTAGGATATGTATAGAAACATATCATATGTGAATAAGGACATTTTGATTTCTTCATTTTCTGTTTTTATACCTTGCATTTGCTTTTCTTGTCTTATTGCGCTAGCTAAGACTTCCAGTTCTATATTTAATCAAAGTGTAGAAAATGGGCACCTATGTCTTACTCTTGGTTTGGGGGAACTACTTTGAGTTTTCCCCACTTGGTATAATGTTGGCTAAGGAGTGTCAAAGAGAGCCTTTAGTATGTTGAGAAAAGTTCTTTCTAGTTCCAGTTTCTAAGGTGTTTTTTTTTTTTTATCATCAAGGCAGTTAGAGCTTTGTCAAATATCTTTCCTGTATCTATTGAAGGATCATATTCTTCTGTCTTTAAGTCTATTAATATGGTATATTATTTTAATTCAGGTGTGTAGGCTGAAACTCTGTGTCCTTGGGTTGAAACCAACTTTGCTGTGATGTGGTATTTTCTTGCTCTGCTCATGAATTAAGTTTACAAGTATTTTGTTGAGAATGTTTGCATCTATGTTCATCAGGGAGATTGGCATATAGCTTCCTTTGTTGTTGTGTCTTTATCTGCTTTGAGTATCAGAGTTATACTGGAGTGAGTTTGGTAATGTTCCAACAGCTTGGAGGTGTTGGGATTAAATCTTTCTTAAAAGTTCGGTAGTATTCAGTAGTAAGTCCATTTGGCCATGGGCTTTTCATTGTGGGGAGACTTGATTACTGCTTCAATCTCATTACATGTTAAGAATTTGTTTAAATTTTTAATGTTGGGTATTTTTTCCTTGTTCCTCTTCCCATTCTTTGGCTTTTTCCTCTTTCCCTAATAAGTCTATGTTTAATTTGCTTAAAAATAAATAGTTTATATCTTTTGGCTTTAATTTTTGTAAGTCATATGCATTTAGAAATGTATCCATCACTTCTAGATTTTACAAACCATTTGAATATAAATTTTAAAGGTTTTCCCTGGTGATCCAAATTTTACTGGACAATGTTGTAACAACTCCCTTTTCATGTCTAATTTTATTAATTTAGTCGTCTCTCCCCCTTTTTGTGGTTGGCATGGCTAATGGTTGGTTAATCTTGTTAATCTTTTCAAAGAAACAATTCTTTTATTATTTCTATGCATTGTGTTTTATTTCTATTTCATTGGTTTCTCCTCCGATGTTCATTTGTTTCTCTCTGCTGCATTTGGGTTTCGACTTCTTGTGCCCTAGAGCCTGGAGGTGCATCATTAGGTTGTTTATTTAAGATCTCTGGTTTTTTAAATGTGAGTATCACAGCTATAAACATCTCCTTTAGGAATTTTGGCTGTATCCCAGAGGTTCTGGGATAGCGTACTATAAGTCAGGGTCATCTAGAAGGACAGAACTGATAGATCAAGTTCATGTATAATATAAAGGGGATTTATCAGCATGGCTTACAGACTGTGGTCCAGCTAATCCAACAATGGCTGCCTTGAATGGAAGCTCTAAGACTCCACTAGTTGCTCAGTCCACAATCCTGGCTGTCTCAGCTGGTCTGCAGGATAAGTCAGAATCCTGAAGAAGTAGGCTCTCATGCCAGTGAGAGTGAGAGCAAGCAGGCAAAGAGCAAAAGCTTCCTTCTTCCAGGCTGCCACCGGAAGGCATGGCCAAGACTAAAGGTAGCTCTTCCCACCTCAAAAGATCTGGATATCAAGAAAACTCCCTCACTGGTGTGCCCAGCCACTTGGGTTTTAGTTAATTCCAGATGTAGTTGGTTGATAGCCAAGAACAGCCATCACAGGTGGGCTGTGTCCAGATGTAGTCAGTTGACAGCCAAGAACAGCCGTCACAAGTGGGCTGTGTCCAGATGTAGTCAGTTGACAGCCAAGAACAGCTGTCACAAGTGGGCTGTGTCCAGATGTAGTCAGTTGACAGCCAAGAACAGCCATCACAGGTGGGCTGTGTCCAGATGTAGCCAGTTGACAGCCAAGAACAGATGTCATAGGTGGGTTGTGTTCCCATTGTCATTTGATTCTAGGAATTTCAAGTTTCTCCACAGTTTCTTTAATGACTGGCCTACTGTTCATTTCAAAGTTTATTATTTAGTCTCCAAGTATTTGTGCATTTTCTGAAGTTAGTCTTGCTATTGTTTTCTAGCTTTATTCCACTGTGGTCTGATAAGACGCAGGAAATTATTCAAATTATTTTATATTTGTTAATGCTTGCTTTGTGGCCTTAGTGTGGTCAATTTTGGAGACAGTTCCATGTGCCATTGAGAAGAATGTGCACTCCTTATCTGTAGACATGTTAAATCTAGTTCATCTACGCTATAATGTAGCTTTGAGGTTTCTTTATTAATTTTTAATTTAGAAAACTTATCTAGATGTGAGAGTAAGGTATTGGAGTTCTCCAATGTGTCAGGATCTGTGTGGTGTTATGTCTTTTAGTGTTTGTTTAATGAAATTGGGGGGACATGATTTGGTGCATAAATATTTACAATGGCCATACCTCTTGAGGAATTGCTCCCTTGGCGACCTCTCAGTGGCCCTCTGTCTCTTCTGGCTACTTTAGCTTTGCAGCTGCTTTGTCAGGTCTGAGAGCTGCTACACCAGTCTGTTTGGGGCTTCCATTTGTTGAGTAGTTTGATTCCCAACTTTTGGCTCTCTGTGTTTGAATATTTTTCCTAGTTAACTAAGCTTCTCAGAGAGAACAGACAAGTTAGATCTTGATTTTCTTTCCTTTTTTCTCTTTTGAAAGTTACATTTATTGCTGGATGGTGGTGGCGCATGCCTTTAATCCCAGCACTCAGGAGGCAGAGGGAGGTGGATCTCTGTGAGTTCGAGGCCAGCCTGGTCTACAGAGATAGTTCCAGGACAGCCAGGCTACACAGAGAAACCTTCTCTCAACAACCAAATGAACAAACAAACAAACAAACTAGCTAACAAACACAAATTACATTTTTTGGGGCTAGAGGATGGCTTAGGGGTTAAGAGCCCTGGCTGCTCTTCCACAGGACCCAGGTTCAATTCCCAGCACCCACATGGTGCTTAAAGCAGTCTATAGTTCCAGTTCCAGCACCCTCATCCAGCTCCCATGGGCACCAGACATGCGTATGTTGTACCGACATACTTGCATGCAAAATATTCAAATACATAAAATTTTAAAAAATCTTAAAAAATTCCATTTATTTTAGTGTGTGGTGTGTGTGCCAAAGAGTGTGGGGTGGGGGTTGGTTCTCTCCTTCCACTGTGTGTCCTGGGGATTAACTCAGGACATCAGGCTCAATGGCAAGAACCAACTTCATTTGTTAATTATTCAGTAATTCAGTAATCTACAGTCAGAAGAGAACCAAATAAAGAGCTTCAGTGTCATCCCCCACCCCAAGTTCCTCATGGGCCCCTGGTATGAAGTTTAAGTTTAAGCAGAGAACAGCGACGTAACTAAGCAGCCTTGATTAAGGCGTTCCCATCATTTACCCATCTTTGCCCAGCTCCCATCTCTCCTGCAGGTTGTTAGAACTTCCTTAAGTGTCTTCCAGGGAGACGAGTTCCCTCTCTGGCTGGCACCAGACAATGGTGGGTGTGTGGGGATGTGTGGCCTGAGTTCTGGGTCCTTGGAGTGTGTCTGTGGAGACTGAACCTTGGTCCTCTGGAAGAGCAGCCCATGCTCTTGCTGGGTGAGAATTGTCTCCAGCTCTCTTCAGCTGTTTGTAGAGTCTCTGCCCAGGCCAGGTAGTCTCATGTTAGGTTTCTTTTCTCCAGTGGCAAGGTGGAGGGACAGGACCATAATACTGGATGCTTTAAATAATACAGATTCTGGGGCTGGAGAGATGGCTTAGTGGTTAAGAGCATTTGCTCCTCCTCCAGAGGACCCAGGTTCAGTTCCAAGCACCAGTATGGCAGCTGTGACCCCAGTTACAAGGGACCTGCCCCTCTTCTAACCTCTTCAGGCACCAGGCACACAGGCACACACATCAGACACATCTATGCAGGCAAAATATTTATACATATAAAGTAAAAACAAATATATTTTAAAGTAATACAGATTCTTTTAAGGTTTTATAGAGAGATGCACTGAGGTGAGTTTCAGGTGCCAGTCATGGGGGTGGGGTGTCACTGTGATGGGGGTCCAACAAACACCACAGAATACAGAAATCCCTTGCATTTGTGGACTTTACAGGGGAGGGTGTCTGCACTTAGCACTTAGTGAAGGTACTACATAGGATAAAAGATCGTAACTCAGCAGGCATGGTGACATGCACCTTTAATCTCAGCACAGCACAGGGAGAGATCTTTGTGACTCTGAGCCAGTCTAGTCTGCATATCAAGTTCTAGGCCAGCCAGGACTACACAGTGAAGCTATATCCCTTTCTACTTTCTTTCTTTCTTTCTTTTTTTTTTTTTTTTGGTTTTTCGAGACAGGGTTTCTCTGTGTAGCTTTGCGCCTTTCCTGGAGCTCACTTGGTAGCCCAGGCTGGCCTTGAACTCACAGAGATCCGCCTGCCTCTGCCTCCCGAGTGCTGGGATTAAAGGCGTGCGCCACCAACGCCCGGCCCCTTTCTACTTTCATGTTTTGTGTGTGTGTGCGTGTGTGTGTTGTGTGTGTGTGTATGTATGTATATGTGTGTGTATGTGTGTGTGTGTTGTGTGTGTGTTGTGTGTGTGTGTATGTGTGTGTGTTGTGTGTGTGTGTATGTATGTATATGTGTGTATGTGTGTGTGTGTTGTGTGTGTGTTGTGTGTGTGTATGTGTGTGTGTGTGTTGTGTGTGTATGTATGTATATGTGTGTGTGTATATGTGTGTGTTGTGTGTGTGTGTGTGTGTGTGTGACTTAACACAGTGACTACATCAATGATGAGACTGTCCTCCTGCCCAGCCACCATGAACTGCCTGCAGCTCCTTTGGGAGGGGCGGTGCCCATGAGCCCTCCACAGCAGGCATTGACAGCTATAATTCTGAGCAAGTATTGTGTGGGTAACGACAACTGCTGTGATTTCAGACCATGGTGAGGAGGATCTGGGAGGAGTTGGGGAGGGGAAAATATGATAAAAATATGATGTATGAATAATTTTAAAAATTATTTTAAATGTTTAAAAATATTTATTTAATTTTTAAAAAATAATTGAAAAGAAAACATAATTTTAGTAACAAAAATATTTATGAAAAGAAAAGATTACAACAGCTGTGTTCCGTGTTGTGCCAGCATTCTACAACCCTCCTCTGCTTCCTCCGGCTCTTACATTCTTTCGATTCCCTTGTCTTAGTTAGGGTTTATTGCTGTGAATAGATGCCATCACCATGGCAACTCTTATAAAGGAAAGCATTCAATTGGAGCTGGCTTATCGTTCGCAGGTTTAGTTCATTATCAGCATAGTGGGAAGCACAGCCTCACCCAGGCAGTCATGGTGCTGGAGAGTAGCTGAGAGTTCTACACCTGGATCCACAGGCAGCAGGAGGAGAGAGACACTGGGCCTGGCTCAAGCATTTGAAATCTCGGAGTCCACCCCAGTGACGTGGCTGTCAACATGACACAAACCTAGAGTCTCTTGTGAAGAGGGAGCCTCAGCTGAACAATTGCTTCTATCAGATTGGTCTGCGGGCATGTCTGTGAGGCATTTCTTGATAACTGGTGTAGGGCGGGCGGCCTTGCTCACTGTGGGCGGTGTCATACTTAGGCAGGTGGACCTGGGTTGCATCAGAAGGGTGGCTGAATATGAGGTTGGAGTAAGTTAGTGAGCAGTGTTTCCCTGTTGGTTTCTGATTCAAGCTCCTGGTCGTGGCTTCTCTTGATGATGGACTGTAACCTGTAAGCCAAATAAACCTTTGTCTCACCTGTGACGGCTATCCTTGGTTGTCAACGTGACTACATCTGGAATCAACTCAAACCCAATTGGCTGGGATTTTTCTTCATGAAATCAGTTGTGGGAATTAATCAAAAGTGGGAAGACACACTTTTAATCCAGATGTTTTGAGGTGGAAAAAGTCATCTTTAATCTGGCCACACCTTCCGGTGGCAGCCTATACAAGGACGTGGAAGAAGGAAGCTTTTGTTCTCTGCCTGCTCGCCCTCGCTAACTCTGTCCATTCCTTCATTGGCACTGGAGCCTCCTTCTTCTGGATTCTGACAAATACAGAAGACCAGCTGAGTCATCCCGCTTCATGGACTGAACAACTACTGAATTCTTGGGCCTTCTACTGATAGACAGCCATTGTTGGACTAGATGGACCACTCAGGTTTTCATGCTTGACCTTGGGCTGATGAATCATCTTGAGTCTTTTGGTGCCTTTCTACAGTGAAGCTATGGTACTCAGAATACCTGATTCCATTTTCCCATCATTAGTACTTTCCCAACCTGCCAAAACCCTTAGGTATTTCCCTGGGTGGCACATTCCCTTATATTCTATCCAAGTTTGCTAGTGAAAATTGTTAACAGTTGCATTGCAAGCTGGGAGCTGGTAGTTCTCCAGTGATGGAATCTTTATTGCCAGATGGAAAATATGTGATACAGTTCCAAAATCTAGTATTAGTGTTAAAGGTCATATTTGTTATTATTGTTTTGAGACTGAGTCGTGTGTAGCCCAGGGTGGCCTCACATGTGCTTGCTATGTTGCTGAGGATAACCTTGAACTTCTGATACTCCTGACTACACTGCGTGGATGCTAGGATCACAGTCACAGGTGTATGCCACCACACCTGGCTTTCTATGGTGCTGGGAACTGAACCTGGGGGCTCGTGCATGCTGGGCAAGCACTTCACTGTCCAGTCACGTCCTCAGCTCTGGGGTCTGTTTCCTCAACCCACTTTTTTCACCAAACTGTCTTAGGCTGGGTTGTCCAGGAAATAGATAGACGTGAAGATTTCTGTGCGGCTGATGATTAATGCATGTCCTCCAACTTAACACCTGAAGAACTCTACAGAAGGCATTGATGTAATCACAACAAAATCAGAGTAATTGTGGAGTGAGTGGGTGTTGCCCATCGGCTCTTCTCATCCCTGCATTGAACAGTCATCAGATGCTGGCATGGAGGCTGTCATCCAGGGACATGTCCTTGGGGGAGGTGGCTCTATCTGCAGGGATGCAATTCCCAGAGAGAAAGTACATGAGAGCTGTTACCCTCCACCCATCTCAGCTGCCACCTCCAACCTTTGCTGAAGCTGAGGGGTGATCTGGGTGATAACCAGCACTTACCTCAGAGATTACAATGAAAAGTGCAACAGAGGATTAAACAAAAAAGGGAGTCAAAAGGAGTCTAGAGAGACTAGAGAGACTCCTACGGTTATGGGACAATGGGAAGAATTGTCCGAAAAGTAGAAGCCAAAAGCTAGGCGTGGTGATGTACTCCTGCAGTCACAGTCTTTGAGAGACAGAGACAGATGAGAAATTCAAGATTGTCCTCTGCCTGGGTTATGTGAGACACTATCTCAAAACAAAACAGGACAAAACAGAACAGAACAAAACAAAAGCAGTCACCAGCAAGAGGAGGACGAGCAGGGAGCCACGGGAATTATCTGCAGGGTGCATGGAGGTTTTAATCAAATGGTGTAATTTTTAAAAATGAAAAACTCCAGGCAGGCCCAGCCTGGTGGCTAACACCTAGAATGCCAGCTCTCAGAAACCTGCTGCAGAAGAGTTACCAGGTGGAAGATAGCCTTGGCTACAAAGTTAGTGTAGATGTAACCAACCGTCTTATTAAATAAGAAACACAGAACCAATGCAGAGATGAAAGCCAAGAGGTCAGAGCTAAGAGCTAAAACCTTACCCTTCCTCCTGCGGTGGTCCTACCTCTCCGAAGGAGCCCTACTTCCTGTGTTAAAGTCTTTATATATACTTTCTGTTCTGCCTTCTCATTGGTTGTAAACCCAACCACAGGACTGCCTCATCACGGCCTGTTTGTACAGACCTCCAGGTGTTCTATGGTTGGTATTGAGATTAAAGGCATGTGTATCCAATACTGGCTGTATCCCTGAACACACAGAGACTTACCTAGCTCTGTCTACCAAGTGCTGTGATCACAAGCGTACGCCACCACCGCCCTGCTTTCCTATGGCTTGCTAACAGCTCTGACCCCCAGGCAACTTTATTTATTAACATACAAATAACATTTTAGTACAAATAAAATATCACTATAAGTTAGCCTGGGCTAGAGGACAATGCCCATCTCAGAAAGAAAACAAACATCAGAACAGGACAAAACGCTTGAAGAACTCCAGGGCAGAAAGACCAAAGGGTTTAATTTTCATTCATCTGAGAACCAGGAACAAAGTCCACACCAGCATCCAAGTTCTCTGATTTGCTAACATTCCCAATTCTGTTCTTCTCCCTTGAATTCTGTGTAGGTGATTTATTTTTCATTTCCTCTTGCGGCTGTTGAATTATAGAGGCTGTGGGGTGTTTGTAAGAATTTGGTTCTAAATTTCTCTCTCTCTCTCTCTCTCTCTCTCTCTCTCTCTCTCTCTCTCTCTCTCTCTCTCTCTCGTTTTTTGAGACAGGGTTTCTCTGTGTAGCCCTAACTGTCCTGGAACTCACTCTCTAGACCAGGCTGGCCTCGAACTCAGAGATCCACCTGTCTCTGCCTCCCGAGCCCCGGGACTGAAGGTGTGAGCCATCATCACCCTGCTGTTGTTTGGGTTTTTGAAAAGTTCTAATGTAGCCCAGTCTGCTGTGGGATGGTCTGTATGTCAAATTGCTCTGATTGGTCAATAAATAAAACACTGATTGGCCAGTGGCCAGGCAGGAAGTATAGGCAAGACAAAGAGGAAAAGAATTCTGGGAAGTGGAAGGCTGAGGCAGAGACACTGCCAGCCGCCGCCATGACAAGCAGCATGTGAAGATGCTGGTAAGCCACGAGCCACATGGCAAGGTATAGATTTATAGAAATGGATTAATTTAAGATGTAAAAACTAGATAGCTAGGAGCCTGAGCCATTAGGCCAAACAGTTTACACAATATAAGTCTCTGTGTTTACTTGGTTGGGTCTGAGCGGCTGTGGGACTGGCGGGTGACACAGATTTGTCCTGACTGTGAGCCAGGCAGGAAAACTCTAGCTACACCAGTCTGTCCTTTTGTCCTTGAATCCTGATCCCCCTGCCTCCACTGATGTATGTTGGGGAGCAGGCGCTTGAGTTGGGGATTCAGTCCAAGGCCTCACATACATGTGCTAGACAAATGTTCTACCTCTGAGCTACACATCCAACCTCATATTTTTTTAAAACAGATTTTATTGTGGTATGCCAAGAAAGTTTAATTGAAAACACTTACCAGATGCAAGGGATTGAGTTATCATTGAAATGTTGCAAACTGGAACTGTAAATTCTGTCTAGAGTGTCTAGACTTGTGATTATTTTAGAAAGAAAAATCGAGGGAAAAAAAAAACTGGTGGTGGGAGTCTGTAATCATTTCTTTCTTTTTTATGGGATGCCATAAAATAAAAAAAATTGTTTTTAAGTACATTGGTGTTTTGCCTGCGTGCATGTCAGGGTATCAGGGTACCCCTAGAACTGGAGTTACAGACAGTTGTGAGCCACCATGTGGGTGCTGGGAATTGAACCTGGGTCCTCTGGTAGAACAGTCAGTACTCTTAACCATTGAGCCATCTCTCCAGCACCATAGTAACCATTTCTAAACAGCTTTAGAGTTTGTCATGAAAGGTCTCTTGCCTACTTTGAGGCACATCAGCCCAGCATATTAAGATACTGAGAACGATGGCTTAAAATGTAAGCTAACGTTGGGGGAGAATGCTGCTTTTGGAGGGTCTGTTCTCGCCAGATCTTACCCACGGCTAAGAGGTAATATGCTCTAGCCATGTGAAGAACTGCTTTGTGTATGATTGAAAACAAGCAAAAACAAGTCTGCTGGGCATGGTGAAGCTCACCTTTAATCCCAGCAGAAGCAGGAGGATCTCTGTGTTCCAGGACACCTGGGCTCCATAGTGAGACCCGGTCTCAACAAAACCAAACCAAAGAACCAGGTCTCAGTGGTAGGAGGGCTCAGGAGAGACAGGAAGCCCCCACCCAACCCTAGGAAGATGGGAAACTCAGCTCAGCTCAGGCTCAGGCTCAGGCTCAGCTCAGCAGCAAGCAGCACCCCACAAGGTCTCTGTGGTGGTTCCTGCCTTAGAGCTCAGCTCAGCTCAGCCTCAAAACATCAAAACAACAACACATCAAAAAAAAAAGTTTGTAGCCACCTGTGGGTTGAAGTTGCAAGATTCTGCACATGGACAAACCAAATGTTAGGTGTCTTCCTCAGTCTGGTCTCCACATATTTTTTGAGAAGTCTCTTACTGAGCCCAGCTCACTAGCTGGCTAGACTTGCTAGCCCACAAGCCCCAGGGAGTCCCTTGTCTCTGCCTCCTTGTGTTCAATTACAGACACATACACCATACCTGGTTCTATGTCGGAGCTGTTGATAAGAAATGAAGTGTGAAAACTGAGCTCCTCATCATGACACCGTGAGTGCTTTACCCACTGAACCATCTCAGCCCAAGATACATACTTTTAAAGATGTGTTTTATTTTTAATTCTGTGTCTGTGTCAGAAGAGAGCATCAGATCTGCTGAAGCTGGAGTTACAGGTAGCTGTCAGCCCCGGAGAAAAGCAGTAAGGACTCTCGACCACTGAACCTCTCTCCAGCAGCCCCCTTGGAGTTTCTTTTTTTTTTTTTTTTTTTGGTTTTTCGAGACAGGGTGTCTCTGTGTAGCTTTGCGCCTTTCCTGGAACTCACTCTGTAGACCAGGCTGGCCTCGAACTAACAGAGATCCGCCTGGCTCTGCCTCCTGAGTGCTGGGATTATAGGCCTGCGCCGCCGCCGCCGCTGCCACCACCACCGGCTGGAGTTTCTTTTAATGTGGGTCTACAGACTGCAATGGAAGCATCTGAGTGAAAACTAGTAGCCTATTAAAAGAAGTTGTCAGCTAGTCATAAATAAATAAATAAATAAATAAATAAATAAATAAATAAATAAATAGATAAATAAATAAATAAAGATGGCTCAGTGGTTAAGTGTACTTGCTGCTCTTGCAGAGGACCTGGGTTCAGTTCTCAGAACCTACACTGGCTAACAACTCTGTTTCTAGGACATCTGAAGCCACTTTCTGGCCTTTGTAGGCATCAAGCACATATGTAGTAAAGTCTTTTTTAAAATGTTATTGGGGCTGGAGAGATCTCTCAGACGTTAAGAGGACCTGAAGCGTCCATCCCATTGTCAGGACATCAGTCTGCTGAAGCACCTGGCTCGGTGACACCTCTGTGAAACAGTTGTGTTGTAGAATGTTATTTTAAGGTGTGTTAATTTTGTTTATGTTGCATTTATTTAACTCTGTGAAGCTGTGTTACTGTGCCTGTCTAAAACACCTGATGGTCTAATAAAGAACTGAACAGCCAATAGAAAGGCAGGAGAAGGGCAGGGCTGGCAGTTAGAGAGAATAAATAGAAGGAGAAATCTGGGAGAAGAAAGAAGAAAAGAGAAGAAGGAGCCAGAGAAGGAGGAGGACTTCAGGGGCCAGCCACCCAGCCACACAGCCACACAGCCACACAGCCACACAGCCACACAGCCACACAGCAAGCCACAGAGTAAGAGTAAGATTTACAGAAGTAAGAGAACCAGAAAAGCCCAGAGGCAAAAGGTAGATGGGATAATTTAAAGTTAAGAAAAGCTGGCTAGCAACAAGCCAAGCTAAGGCCGGGCATTTATAATTAAGACTAAGCCTCGGTGTGTGATTTATTTGAACTGGGTGGTGTGCCCCCTGAGAGAGCAGAAACAACCAACAACACAGTTCACTCCTAAGTCCCTCTGACCTCCACTGGAGAAGACAGCAGGTATTCCTCAGACCCTGGTCTTAGTCTACGGTAGGTTCTGTAGCCGGATAAATCTTTCCTGCCTGCCAGTACCCGAATAACCAGTCAGAGGCTTAATATTAATTACAAACTGTTTGGTCTATGGCTTAGGGTTCTTGCTAGCTAGCTCTTTCATCTTAAATTAACCCATTTCTATTAATCTATGTATTGCCACGTGGCCTTGGTGTTACCGGTCTGCTGATATGCTGCTCCTTGGGTGATGGGCTGGCATCTCCCTGACTCTGCCTTTCTTCTTCCTGTATCTTTGCTTGGATTTCCTGCCTGGCTATAACCTGACTTGCCATAGGCGAAAGCAGCTTCTTTATTAACTAATGATAGAAACACATATTCACAGCGTACAGGAAGATCATCCCACTCATAGCTGTGTTACTGTGCCTGTGTAAAACACCTGATGGTCTAATAAAGAACTGGACAACAGGAAGGCAGGAGAAAAGACAGGCAGGACTGACAGGCAGAGAGAATGTATAGAGGGAGAAATCTGGAGGAGAAGAGGAAGGCACTAGAAGAGGAGGAGGACTCCAGGGGCCAGTCATCCAGATACACAGCAAGCCACAGAGTAAGAGTAAGATTTACAGAAGTAAGAGAATGGGGAAAGCCCAGAGGCAAAGGTAGATGGGATAATTTAAGTTAAGAAAAGCTGACTAGATACAAGCCAAGCTAAGGCCAGGCATTCATAAGTAATAATAAGCCTCCATATGTGATTTATTTGGGAGATGGGTGGCAGGCTACCCAAAAAGAGCAACAACAACAACAACAACAACAACAACAACAACAACAACAATTTGGCACCCAACATGGGGCTCATATTTCCATGTAGGCCCTGAGGGAAGCTGAACAAACAAAAAAGAGTATATGGCTCCTTTGAGAATTTCAGCTGAACAGTTTCTGCCAGTCACTGAGCCCTTGAGCAGCTAGTACGTTAAGTAGGAACAAAAAACTAAGTAAAAACACCTGTCACAGTGCAAGCATTGGCATTCTAGAGCTCTGGGAAGGTCGAATGCAGTTCCTGGTCAGGCAAACCTCCGACTGGCCCAGTTTTATGCTTGGCTTTCCTGACCCACATAGTGGGTGGAGCCATCTGAGGGCAGCATGTGGAGAATCCAGGTGTACCTTAGCAGTCTAAGATTTATTCATGTGGTCAAAAAAGACTAGAGATTTGCAGTAAAAGAAATCCAGACAGAAAAACCTCTAAACAGGTTAGAGTGTGTTTAACAATGTGTGTGGGCTTAAGAAAAGGAAAAGGGTATAGTCATAGAATAGTTTGTAAAATAAAAGAATCTTTAAAGAGAGAAGTAAAGTAATATAAAAAAGAATAAGCCACATAAGATGGGAAATACACAGAAAATCTGGATCCTGTATGTTATTGTGTTGATTTTGAACTTTTTGATTGTTGTTAAGCAAAAAACAGCCACTGACAGACATGGACTTGTGAACTGGACTGCTAAACTGAACCAATCTAGATACTTTAGGAAAGCCTTAACTTTTGAGAAGTCAAAAAATATATTTGTCAAATGGAAGTCAAAAATGCTTTGGAGTTTTGTTCCCACCAGAGATGAGAGGCTGTGGATTCCTTCAGGGTTAATATGGATCAGGTTGGATCAAGGAAGACCTCCTGAAACTTGACAGGTGATATCTATCAGCAAAGGTTACTGCTAGTCTTCTCAGGACTTGGTCATTATTTCAAAAATTTCTCTCTGGGACCCTAAAGATACTTTGTCCACAGACAGCAGGAAGCAGTATGGAGAAAACTATACCCACATTCCCAAGAATTAGGGGGTATGGGTGGTTTTTGGTTGTGGATGTTTGTTGTCATTTAGGGGAATATAGAATATTGATACAAATTTAAAGTTATTTTTGTTACACTGTATATATGTTTCTACTCTTGTTTAAAGGATTTTTGTATATTGATAAAAATTTAAGGTTATTTGGGCTGGAGAGATGGCTCAGAGGTTAAGAGCACCGGCTGCTGTTCCAGAGGCCCTGAGTTCAATTCCCAGCAACCGCATGGTGTTTCACAACCATCTAGGATGAGATCTGGTGCCCTCTTCTGGTGTGTAGGCAAATATGCCGGAACACCACATACATAATAAATAAATAAATTTAAAAAAAATTTAAGGTTATTTTTGTTATAATATATTGTATATGTGTTTCTACTCTAAGGTATTGTACCTATGCAATTCATTTTAAAATGTCAGATAAATTTATAGTTTTTGAAAGCTATTATTATAAACTATATAGGTTTAATTTAGTCAAGAAGCATAGGTCAGTAATTAGTCATTTATAACAGTCGAATTTGTAGATATGTTAGGTATCTTTTCTAGGTTAAATAGATATATTTTAGATAAATAGTTTTCAAATAGCGAGCCGGAGCGGTGGCTCAGAGGTTAGGAGCAGGGCTTGTTCTCCCAGAGGTGCTAGGTTCAAGTCCCCATGAGTGCAGGTAGGACTCTGTGTACCATTGAATGAATGAATGAATGAATGAATCTAAGCGACAGAGCACCGATAAATCAATAAATAAATCGGAAAAAAATAGTTTTCAAATACTTTAAAGGCCTACAGAATATGGCATTTAAAATGTTTTGTTAATTTAAAGTTTTTCCTGACAATGAGACACATCTGCTCCTGGTAGCACCAATTTACTTCAAAGATGATGGGCATTGAAATAATGCCTTATGGAGTTTGCTTTCATTGTGGCAAGGCTCGTTACCATGCAAAGAAATTGTTCTTGCCTTTGACTGCTGACAATGTGCTGTACAGACTGAACATGCAGGACCCACAGGAAAGCGACTGCTGAACTTTGCCAAAACAAGGCAGGACAGTTCAAAATTCCCTTTTCATAGAAAATTCTGCCAGATGCTCTAGGCCTGTAGGCTGAAGATGTTGCAGAGGAACCTTGGGTGACTGTCCAGGCAGCCAAATGTCTCTGTTGTTAGATAATATTACATCTTTCTGGGTCTTTGGTGGCAAAGAGCAAGCCAGCGAGCATCACTCCTCCATGGTTCCTGTCTCCAGGTTCCTGTCTTGACTTCCTTCAATGATGAATTGTGACCTGAATTATAAGCCAAATAAATCCTTTCTTCCCTAAGCTGCTTTTGGTCATGATGTTCATAATATCAATAGAATGAAACTAGAGCATTTTAGTTAAAGATCTCTGGGAGTTTATTATAGCAACAATTCAATTAAAAGGAGATTTTTGCTTCTGTGGTATACAATAGATTAAACTAGTAACTAGAAATTTGACTAGTTAAATATTAAACATATAACTGTTCAGGAATTCCACAATCCTTCTAGAATGTTTATGTTAATGACACGTATCCAAACATAACATAGAGAAGGTTAAATGTCACCTTCACTCGACAGTGCTTCTCATGCAAATTTAACAGATCAAACAAGCCTCCTCAGTTCACTGTCTCTTTCTTTAGAAGGAGAGCAAGTCTTTTGAATCCTCCATGGGCCCTATGGAGAACCCCACATTTAATTTGAGATCAGAAAGACAATATGGAATTTTGTTTCAGGGGCTGAGGATATAGCTCAGCAGGCAAGAACCCTTGTTTGAAAACACGAGGACCTGAGTTTGAATCCTGCCTGCCTTAAAGGAACAAGGTGGAAAGTGATACAGCAGGACATCTGAAGCTCTCTCTGGCCTTTGCAATATGTGTACACATGCGCGTGCGTGCACACACACAAGCACACAAACACAAACATACACACATGATTTTTTTTTTAAACTTTTTTGAGACAAGGACTCTGTCTTTGCTTTTAGTACTCTTAACTACACACATTACTTTTCAGAAGCCAGATTTCCCAGTGCCACATTGGCTATGTTTATAAATAGACTCCAATATTGTCTTTTCCTTTGTAATAAGAAGTTACAAGTATATTAACTTAAATTTTTATTCAGCACTATATCTTATTTGGAAATGACCTAGATATTTACGGAATATCCATAATTTTATTTATTTATTTATTTAGACACTGGCTCACATATCCCAGGCTGGCCTCATCCCTCTGGATGACCAAGGATGCTTAGTGCCTTCCTCCAGGGCATTACTGGCCTGCGCCACCACACCTGGTTCAGCAGCATTTAGCTCAACATAGCACAACATTAATGTTTCTGTTGTTCAACCATAGAGCTCTTTTTGTCCTTTTCATCCTCAGCAGTGCTGAGGATGGAGCTCAGGCCTGACGCATGCTGCTTAATTACTGTCTCACCACTCTGACAGAATCCTGGATGATTTAAGGAAGGAGGGGAGGCTTACTTTGACTCAGAGTTCAAGGGAGCAGTGTGTCCTGGTGGGGGCGTGATGGTGGCAGGATCCAGGCAGCTGGTCACATCGTGTCCACACTCAGAAAGCAAAGGGAGATGAACACTGGTCTCAGCTTGACTTCTTTTCCTTCAGTTGAGAACTCCAGCTCATGGCATGGTACTGCTCACATTTATAGTGTCTTCTCACCTCCACTAACCTTATCTAACAACTCCTTCACAGACATGCCCAGAGGTTTGTTCCCACGGTGATCCCAGATCCTGACATGTTAACGATCATGTTTTACATGGCAACAAAGAGCTCTGCTCCCTGGGACACCACAGCTGCTAATAATTGGTCTTGAATGTACCTTTTATTTTTCAGTGAAATTAATAATTTTGCAGTCTTAAACATATACAAGGCTTATGAGTAGTGAACCCGGGTAAAAGAAGTTTTATGTTTGATGTGGACAGATTTACACACACTGAGCTCCAGCTCTTGTTTTTCCCTTTGAGACAGATTCTAAGGTGACCAGGTCAACCTGGCATTTGTGATCCTCTTTCCTCAGCCTCCCTAGTAGGTGGGGTTATATATCAGCGGGTCTGGTGTCTTAGTTCCTGTTCTATTGCTGTGAAGAGACACAATGACCAAGCCAGCTTATGAAAGAAAGCATTTACTGGGAGCTTACAGTTTCAGAGGGTGAGTCCATGGCCATCATGGTGGGAACATGGCAGCAGGCAGGCATAGCACAAGAGCAGTAGCTGAGAGCTTACATCCTGATCCATAAGCAAGGTAGCAGGGGAGAGAGGGGAAGGGTGGGAGAGAGAGAGAGAGGAAGAGGGAGAGACTAGGCCTGGGCTTCTGAAACTTCAAAGCCCACCCCCAGTGACACCGTAGGAGAACCAGGGCTTGGGTAGTCAGGAAGGCAAGGATTTGGCGAATGACAGACAGACAACACACTCAGAAGTGGTTTGAATCTGCTGCAATTTTACTTCTGCAAATCAGTAGTTTATATACAGAAAAGAAAACTATCAAGTCATACAAGGAACAACAAGAGCTTGGCAATAATTCAATTACATCATCTTTAAAAAACAGCAAGCACACAATTATTAATCGGCGCTAGACATATCCCTTCACCCATACAAACTTTATGACCCAAAGAGCAGTTTGTGTTTTTTAAACTTAGTACAGTCCCTAGATTTGTGTAGACTTCTTGTGGTTGTAGCTGTGTTCCTTATCTTATCCCAGCAGTTTTCTAGTTTATAATACACTTCTACTTTTTTGGTTTCCATGGCCCATTTAGTCAATTTGGATGCTGCAGACCCTCTCTAAGTCTCTCTCTCTCTCTTTTTTTTTTTTTTAGTTTTTCACCATATACCTCTTTTAATATGAAACCCTTTTACCTGTTGGAATATGGACTCTTGTACTTTTACGCCTGTAAGGGGAAGGGGTTCTGCTATAGTCTTTAAGTTTCCCATGCTGAACTTCCTCAACAGAGGGGCCCACCATCTGCCTCCTATGAGATAACGTTTTCTACCATAAATCACTTTAGTTGGGATTCCTAAAGGATTCCTAGTGGGTGAGTGTTCATTCCCTAGAAGTGCCTGAACCTTTATACTTTCTTTATCTAGCGGCTTGGGGTCTTTAAGAAATAGCTCATTCTGCTCTATCTGATTAAGATCCATGTCCAGCTTCCCCTTTCCTCCATAGTTCACAACCCAAGCATTCATTAATTTTGACTGTGTTTTAAAGATTAATTAGAACATTATCAGAAAAGCAGTTATACAGAACCCATAGCCCAGGGAGCTCATGATCTGTGAAGCACATCTTCTTTGAGAAGGATACATAACACGGGCACTCTGCCAGGGACCTGTAGGGAGCTTAGTCCTGTGGGACACATATCTCCTGTCCACTATTATAGACATGATTGTTCATGCCCTGCCCTACTGCTTCCTGTGTCTATATGTCCTCAGACTTCCAAAACTTCTATGGTGTAACTAGCTCCACCTTCTGATTCAAAACAAACTTTGTTGCCAGTCTTAGGAGCATCAGATTGTGATCAAAATATCACACAATATTCCCTCCCTTTTGTCTAAATAAAAGGGAAGGTTTTAACTCTGACACAGAAAAACTATATACAATAAGAATGACATTTACAATGTCCAGTCCATTAGCATTTGACAAATTCAGAGAAAATGCTCCAAAGTTTTGTACCTAATTTACTTTTTATCTTAACTTGTATTACCAAACCAAAACTATTTTTTAAGACCTCAAAACATTTTCTTAGATAAACAACTTAACCTTTTATGTCTCCCAACCTTATACACTTTACACCTCTTTTGTGAATTTCCTTTCTTAATTTGGTAACAAGGAAAACTATAACTATAAAGTCTTCAACTCCATCAAAAACCCAAGAAGGATATAATATTACCTGAGTAAACAGGAAGTGCAGAGCAGACAACTTCCAAAAATAAGAAATGACAGAAACAGCTGGCTGCCTGAACAGTCACCCAAGGTTCCTCTATAATGTTGGGACATCCATCTTCAACCTACAGGCCTAGAGTATCTGACAGACTTTTCTGTGAAGCAAGAATTTTTTGAAGGACTGTCCTGTCTTGTCTTGGTAAAATTCAGTGGTCCTTTCTTTTGTGACCTTCTTGTCCAATTTGGACAGTAACTGATAGGAGTTGAGGCAAGGGCAGTTTCTTGCACAGTGGCTAACTTTTGCCACGAAGAAAGTAAATTCCATACGGAGTTTCGTCTTTTCTGAAGTAGATTAGTGCTGCCAGGAGCAGTCATGTCTCATTGCCCAAAGACCCTTATGTTATTAAAACATCTTAAATGCCATATTCTATAGATCTCTGAAGTGTTTGAAGACTACCTGCTTATCTAAAATATATCTGTTTGACCTTGAAAACATATCTAACAGGACTACAAGTTTGATTGTTATAGGTGACTAACTACTGACATGCATTTCTTTATTATCCTAAGTAGTTTGTAATAATAACTTTCAAGGGCTAGAAATTTACATTACATTGTTAAATGAGCTGCATAAGTACAATACCTTAAACAAGATTAGAAACATATGTACAGTATGTTCTAACAAAACCAAACTTAAATTTGTACCAGTATACAAAAATGCCTTAATCAAGAGTAGAAACATATATACAGTGTAACAAAAATAACATTAAATTTGTATCAATATACAAAAATCCAAACAAATGTAAACTATAAGACTAGTAGTTGCTTTTTTAGTTTAAAAGTAGGATTCAATAATCTACCCTTTTATCCTATCATTTCTATATCCCCTCTTTTTCTTTTCAGAACAAGATCCCTGAATCTAATCTCCTTTGTTCAGCTTTCTTCCTGACCATTGCCAATAACAACTTGTAACCAATCCCCTAAAATGATGACAAATATCCATAGGCCATTGAATGACCACAAACCACCCACCCTACCTCTTGGGAATGTGGGCATCATGTTCTCTAGATTGCTTCCCAATGTCTGGGGGTGATGGCATCACTAAGAGACCCTGAGAAAATTGAGAAAATGGTCAAGTCCTGGGGGAGCTAGCTGTATCGTTTGTTGTTAGTCTCTGTGTGATGGCAAAGTGTAGGGTTATCTGAAGTCCTGGCTGGAGCAATGCATGAGGCTGGACCATCTCAGCTAGCTGCCTTGAAATTGTCCTTAGTGGTTTGTAGTCCAAAGCTGGTCTTTGGGTGGTATTTGTCAGCTTAGTGGCATTACCACAATTCAGGTGGAATTGTTGTTGTGGGGCCCCATCATCCTTTTGGAGACTTTAAAAGTCACTGTTAGGAACAGTCACGGTTCTCTGTAGAAAACTTAAACATTTTATATGTCACATGCAGCAGATCTTGGAGAGGTTAAAGGACCACAATTTGTTAAGTACATCTGGAGTATACAAACTTAATTCCTAGTTACCTGATAGAGACTCAAGCCCAAAATTATGTACAAAAAGCTAAATGATGTCTTTTTCTAGAATTAGTATTCTATATGACCATTAATATCACAACAGAAAGTTTAATATATATTAATCTTATAAATTTTGAGATAATATTTATACCTTAAGAAGAGTTTTAAAGAGTCAAAATAAAACCAAAGGATTGAGATTAGTGGCAATAGAATAGTCCCTTAATTTTAGTTTTCATTCTGTCCCATATCAGGTGACTCTTCTGACATGAGACAGAGATTTTTTATTTTCCTTTAATAAACATGTTTGGATTTAGAGATGGAGAGAGCCATGCTCCAACTCCAAAGCTAGCTTTAATTTTAATTGAACTGGGACTACAAAAAGACCATTTGCCTTATATGTCTGCAGAGAACAGCAGAAACAAACATTTGGGAAGATTTATAGAATTTTATGCTGTTAGAAATGTGCTATATTACTAGACCAATTTACTGTTTCTTCTTGGGACACTTTTTCTGGTAGATTCACCTTTTTCTTCAGATGTCTTATTTGTCCAGTGGTCTTTAGATTTCTTAGTTGGATGCCTTTATTCTTCTGGAAACACAAAAACAAAACCCTACCCCAACCCTAACTTTGGGGAATTTCCTTTTTTTCAGATTATATCTGATCAAATGAAAGGCATTTGTTAGTCTTATAAGTTAGTTTAGATTGAATGGTCACACTGTTTGATGAACTGTCACCTCTTCTAATCAAGAGGTCTCTCCTGTTAGAATTTAATCTTTATCAATTTTGATGGTATCCATAGATTTTCTTCTGTAGAAACAAAAGCAAAACCTTGTCCCCAACATAACACATGTCCTGGTTTCCATTCTGATGTTAGCACATCTTTAAAGTATACAGGCTGATTTAATTCAGCAGGTTTTTCTGCTATCCAATGTCTCTCTGCAGCTGTTGTTCCTTTTTCATTAGCATTTAAAAATTTCAGCTGGTCGGTGGTGGCACACGCCTTTAATCCCAGCACTCGGGAGGCACAGGCAGGCGGATCTTTGTGAGTTCGAGGCCAGCCTGGTCTACAGAGTGAGTTCCAGGAAAGGCGCAAAGCTACAC
>CABHPR010146357.1:0-16619 GCA_902168415.1 Peromyscus melanophrys
TGTACCCTGTACCACTGAGCTATGGCGTATTTAATGCATGATTATTAAAATAGTAATTAAATTTTATGTCATTTGAAAAATCACTGCCGTCAATGATGAACTCTGACTGCTTGGACCAGTGGGATGGACCGGGGGCTCCATTCTGACATCCTGGTTCCTTGGCAGATCAAAAGCAGAGGTTGTTGAATATCTTTGTTTGGTCGAGAGTTTTCATCACTGGCGATATCAGAAGACACGGACTAAGGAAGGAGCTGGAGCCATCTGGAGTCCACATTAGCACATCATTGTAGTGATGGTGTCAGTCCTGGCTGCGAGGGAAGCAAAACGGAGTTCCTCTTCCTCACTGTGTGAGACTCAAGGATATATGCCTACACACAGCAGCAACCATCTGTCAGCAGCTTGGAAGGTTTAGGACAGTGTGCTGAACAGAGACAGGTCCTTGTGAAGTGTCCAGCAGCAGACGAAACATGAGACCGTGACTTCACATGTCTGCCTTAGGTAGCTGTTAGCTGAGCCTGAAATCAACCTTCCTAAACAGACTCCTCTCAGAAAGATGTTGTGCAGAAAGAATGATCTGCACAGGGGCCCCAAACCCTGTAGTGTGACCACGGCTAGTCCGGGAGCACAGGACTGTGGGCGGGGTATATCAGGACCTCAGGGGCCCCAAACCCTGCAGTGTGACCATGGCTAGTCCAGGAGCACAGGACAGTGGGCAGGGTGTATCAGGACCTCAGAGTCCAACTTTATTTGAAGTCATTGTCTCCTCAGCTTTTCCAGTCAGCCTGTCTTGAGCTCAATTGGAGCTTGCCTCTATCCAACTCATCCTTCTTAATATCCTGCCTCTGTATCTAGTCCTAATGGAATCATCTACCTAGTATGGCCACAGAAGTATATAAAAGTAGCCAAGATGTATAGATCTGTTTTTAACTTAGCAAAGCCAATGGTTTGGGAGAGAGTCCTAGGAAGTGACACCCTGCAGAATGGCTAATGTCCAGTAAGAGTTAGAACCCTTGTATCTGGAAGGAAACCTGATCTATCATCTAGAAGGATTGCCTAACCATTGACAGAGGCTTTCCCGGGCTACCCTGGGCCCACCTGTGGCTGTGGACAGGCAACAAGGCAGATGAAGCAGCATGAAGAATACAGGTCTGTCACTGTCCCCAAGATTAGTTGGTAACCTGAGTTCATTGGCCCTGGTGCTTGGCAAGTCTGGAATGAACTTGGTTAGAGACACCACCACCTTCTTTTTCTGTCTTTTCTGTCTGCATTTCTTCCCTCCCATGTTTCTGTTCCTCTGGCTACTGAATGAGTAAGCCTTGCTCTTTTCTCCCTGGGGATCTTTCTAAAGCACACTCTCGGGGTCCGTGTGTTCTACTGGTTCTTCTGACTGCTGCTGCTTCAGCATGCCTGTTAGCAACATATGTGTTGTAAGACTGGGTGGTTCTTCAATAGCTGTGGAGGCCCCATGGTACTAGACTAGGCCCTCTGGATAGGCGAGACAGTTGTTTAGTTTGAACTGTTTAGGGGGCCCCCAGGCAGTGGGATGGGGATCCATCCCTGGTGCATGAGCCGGCTTTTTGGAGCCCAGTGCCTATTGTGGGATACTTTACGCAGCCTTGGTGCAGGGAGGAGGGGCTTGGACCTGCCTCTACTGAATGTGTGAGGCTCTGCTGACTCCCCAGGGGAGACCTTGCCTTGGAGGAGGTGTGTGGTGGTATTGTGTTCCCCAAAATATTGTGTACTTTAATAAACTTATCTGGGGTCAGAGACAGAACAGCTACAATATTAAACATGAGGATAGGCAGTGGTAGCATACGCCTTTAATCCTAGCATTCCAGAGGCAGAAATTCATGTGTTCAAGGATACACCCAAGCATGGTGATCCACGCCTTTAATCCCAGAAAGCACGCCTTTAATCCCAGGGAGTGGTGGTAGAAAGCAGAAAGGTATATAAGGCGTGAGGACCAGAAACTAGGGGCATTTGCCCTGGAGAGGCCTTTGGCCTGGAGAAGCATTTGGCCTGGTTAAGCATTCAGGCTTCTAGCAACAGCTCAGCTGAGACCCATTCTGGATGAGGGCTCCGGGCATCCAGTCTGAGGAAACAAGACCAGCTGAGGATCCAGCGAGGTGAGATAGCTGTGGCTTATTCTGTCTCTCTGACCTTCCAGTGTTCACCCCAATAACTGGCCTCGGGTTTGATTTTATTAATAAGAACTTTTAAGATTCATGCTACAGAGGTGGGAATGGGGGGTGGGTTGGGGAGGAAGGCTGGGGGCCGGGAGGAGGGAGGACAGGGGAATCTGTGGTTGGTATGTAAAATGAATAGAAAATTTCTTAATTAAAAAAGAATGGGTGGTTCTTGAGGCCAAAATGTGGAAGCTCTGACTGTCTAAGTCTGTTGGCCATGCACTAACAATGCAGTAATCTGCTGGTGCGTAGAAGGTAAGACCTCTGTAGCCATCTGCCTGCTCGGGCTTAAACTCTCCTGGGTTTTGATTGTCCTGCCCGTCAGGTCCTTTCAGAGATTAGTAAAGGGGCTTGGCTTCCCACCCTTATTCTGTCTATTGGAACTCTAGTCTATTTAAATTTTGGTCTCGTAAGTTTGGTTGTCATGTTTTATTTGTTTTGTTTTTCTACCATGCAGGGCTGGGTCTATGCCCAGTGGCAGAGCTCAGCTCTTGCCTGGCACACAGGAAGTGCTGGGATTTTCCATTCCCAGCAGTGGGTAGAGGTGGGGATATCCCACGCCAGTCTTGATTTGATGGAAGAGGACAGGTGAATAGCTGTCCTCATTTATTTCCGCTCACCTTATCTTATAATTGAAAAGGCCCACATTCCTATAATGGGGAGTTTCCCTCAGAGACCCCCTGTGTGAGTTGTTATTTGATGGATGGCTCTGTATACCTGTGTGTACATGTTGCGTGCCAAATGTTGTCACTCACTAGGAAACACATAATCCCGTGTCCTAAAAGACCTTGTCAGTAGCTGAGGCAGAGCCTGGATCTGAACAACATTGGGTTTCCCCCTTGGTCCCAGGCTCACAGGCTAGAGTGAAGATTACTAAGGGTGCTGCTGTGGTCTGAAGAGGACATTTGTCCCATCAGGGCTACCCAGGACTGTGAACTGAGGCTGCCTAGGATGTCTGTCATAATTTGGTTTCTAGCTGCCAAGTGCAGCATTCCTCAGAGGAGGCCAAAGATGCTGAAGTCTACTCTTCAATAGGCCAGATGGGTCTTGCCACTTATAACTTAGGGAAGTTGGTGAGGGGTGATTGTAGCCTATCCCTATTCACAGTGCTATTTTGAGCAGTTCCCATGTGACTTTTGGGCAGGGAAGGGGTCATTGTTTCAGGGCCTGGCTGTCCATCTAGACCAGTTACTTCTCAACATGTTTCCAAGGAACAACTACTCCATAACCTTGAGAAAGTCCATCCATCCACAGCTCACATATATAAATGACCAAATAAATCCATTTAAATGCATCAGACAGTGGCTGAAGATGTCAGAGGTTCTGAAGAGCAGCTTTGGGCAAACAGACCAGTCAGTAGGAGACAAGAAGCCTTGGCCCAGTAACTTCTCCTCAATCCTCAGTTCCCCAGGTGGGGTTAATGAGTTTTGATGAAGAGAAGGGCTGTCAAGGGAGAAGGTCTGTGTGATCAAATTTAACTTGTGGACTAGTGTTTTCGACTAGATGGCAGACAGAGTGTGGGAATAGGGTGAGCATGGGGAATGAGGTTCAGATGGCAGGATCCTAAGAGTGACTGTATCCAGTACCTTGCCATCCCCCCATCCACTGGCCCTGATCAAAATGAACCTGCCTGGTTCAGAGTGTGTTACAGGTATATATTTGTTAGACTTTAGTTTTAATCCCCCAAGATCACTCATTATGTATATGCAACTATTCTAAAATCTGGAAAAATCCAAAATTCAGAACACTTATTATTCTCTCACCAAAGTTCTACTGGTGAGTGAGTTTTACTTCAGTTGCTTATATAAGTATAGGTGAGAGGTTACAGGAGTAGAAACAACTTGAAGACAGCTGTATCACCAAAAGTCCACTGCAGCATGGCGATAGCTCATGAAAGCTGGACCTGGAGCACATTACACAATCTGCAATGTCAGGGTATCTCTTTCACTCAGCTTATGTGATCTGAGGCTCTTTGGGTAGCTCAGCTTATCTGAGAATGACTCCCAGCAGTCCTTATTGGTTAGATGTATTTGTAGAGGGAGGGGCCTGGTGAATCTGGTCAGTCTCAGGGACTTCCTGAAGACTTTGTGTTGTGTACTTCCTGAGCTTAATGAGCTTGCCTTCAGCAGTGTTTTACGGTGGAATGTTTTACTTCTCTTTAGAATGTCCTGTGTCTTAATCAGGAGCTTCCCTCTGAGATGAAGGGTTTTCTCTCAGAGGAAATTGCAACACAACAACACACCCCAGTACAGACACATAATTAAAAAAATAAAACTATGTTCTTGTAACCAGTTGCTCAACTCTGCTACCCCCAACCAAAAAAAAAGTCTTTGTTATTATAAACACGAGGAGCTTATTGTTGAGATTTCTTAGAATCCTAGAGATGAGACAGGAATGGAGCCCATTTCACTATCGTTAACTTCCCGTGGGTTAATGCCTACGATTCCACAGAACACACCTTGTGGAAGGGCATCGCCTCCCATTGTGTTTGCTGGAGTATGGCTCTTCAGTCTGAATGCTTCCAAGAGTTCAGCTGTTGGGTCTGGGAAGGAGTATGTTGCACAGCTGTTTTACGTGGGGTTTTTGAGTGTGCAATTGTTTCTGTGTCCGGGAGCCCTCCAGAATGTGATCTAAGAGCCTTCAAGTGATACCTGAACCAGAGACCAGGTTAGATGAGACGGGTCCTGTTAAGACCACATGTGGAAAGGATCCCCAGACTTGCCCTTTCATTAGAAGGTAAAACTGAAAAGTGTGTGTGCTGCATGAATCTTAAAAGGACTTATTAATTAAAACAAACCTGGAGCAAGGTTTCGGGGGGAATGCTGGAAGATCAGAGAAGCAGAACAAGCCACAGCTTCCTCACCTTGCCAGTTCCTCAGCTGATCCTGTTTCCTCAGACTGGAAGCCTCTGAGTCCTCATATCCGAATGGATCTCAGCTGAACTGCTGCTAGAAGCCTAAAAGCTTAACCAGCCAAATGCTTCTAGTTTCTGGTCTTCAAGCCTTATATATCTTTCTGCCTTCTACCATCACTCCCTAGGATTAAAGGCTCACTTCTTGAGATTAAAGGCGTATGTCACCATGCCTGGCTGTTTCCAATATGGCCATGAACTCACAGAGATCCAGAGGGATTTCTGCCTCTGGAATGCTAGGATTAAAGGCATGTGCTACCACTGCCTATCCTCTATGTTTAATATTGTGGCTGTTCTCTTCTCTGACCCCAGATAAGTTTATTAGCATGCACAATATTTTGGGGAACACAATACCACCACATGGGTGTGATGGGCAGAAGCCTCCTTCCTCCATGAAGTACCTCTCCAAGAACCTGGTACCTGTTGCCAACAGAATAATCAAACCCCTCTTTATACATTGGCTTGATAAGTCCTAGCAAAGATTCCAGTTCAGAGCTCTTTGGTTGTAAGGCACGACCCACCTCATGCCTGTACCTGCCTCCTTTGGCCTTCTGCAGGATCAGCACCATCTAAGCCACAGCCAGTTGGATGATGATGGCCCACAGTGGCTTGGTTGGTGGCTCCTGTCCCCTGGCCAGTGATGAGTTAAACTGTCATTTCAGCAGTTGCCCTCACAGGAGATTTATTAATGCCATCCCCTGCTCCAGACTTGACCTTCAATCACGGGGCAAGAAGAAAACATTGAAAACAACTTCAACTAAATGAAAAATACTCTGCCGAGAACTCAGTCTAAATGTTGCCCTCTTTGGATGAGTGATGCAAGAAAGTGGGCTGCTTGGCAGGTACATTTCTAGCTGATGGAAACTCCAGGCTGCTAATGGCTCTTCTGGGACACCGCTGTGAGGGCAGAGCTGGCTCCTATTGTAGCGGAGTAACTAATGAGGGAGTTATTACTCAAGCATGTGCCTAAAATAACCAGGGTCATAGGGTTCGGGAAGACCCATCGCACTGACCAGACTTCTTGGCCAAAGGCTAGCTCCTTCCCACGGGTGCAGATGAGGAAAGCCACTTAATTTTTTTAGTGTACACACGTCATGGCTAGCCTTCTATCACCGTGAACAGAAAAGGTACATCTTAACTAATGCATCCTTTGGGGTCCTTGGTGTATTTCCATTGTGAAGGGCAACCATATATTAGCCCTGGCACTCTTCCATGCAGCGTATTTTCGAAGTTCATCCATGTTGCAACATATATCAGTTTTTTTGTATTGCCAATTCATCTATCAGGCAGTGACCTGTCATTGTAGGAAAACAGTAACTAAGGATGTAATGTTAATGGAGTGTGTCATTCACAAAATGTATGGAGCCAGGCTTCTACAGTTCAAGTGATGTTTACTTGGGATAAGCTCACATTTGGTTAAAAGGCCTGTGGAATGGATGAGGTTATTGATACTGTTATGTGTGATGAGAGAAAGAGAAAGTTTGTGATCTGAGAAGCCAGGCTGGGCCTGAGAGGCTGGCTACCCCCCAAGCCGAGCGTGTGTCTCTGGCTCTAAATGCGACTTCTGAAGTGCAGTAGAGGCATTGAGAGAGAGAAGAAAGAAACGCCTGTCTGCTCTCCTTTTAGATGTCGAATGCCCTCCCCACATCACCAGCCTGGAGCTGCGTTGGGAGACAGTGGAGCCTTTAGCAGGTGCGGTCTAGTGGGGGAAGTGAAGTCATTTGTGTGGATGAGACTATGGACCAAGACCTCCAAAACTGGGAACCAAATTAAACATTTCCTCTTTTTGAGTTGGTTGCCTCAGGTATTTTCTCACAGTGTTGGACACTCTCTTCTGGTTTAGAGGAAGTGTTCTGGTTATCAAATGAGATGTTATTGAATGTGTATGAGCTCTTGCCACTCTGTTGAATTATTGTATTATTGATGGCTAAGTGTTATTTTGAAAAAAAAAACTGTTGTCTCTAAGCTTCCTAGTTTGTATGATAGTCTGGGTGGTGTTTGTTGATCATTCCCTGTGACAAATCATCTCTTCCAGAACGTTCCCCAGAGAAGCCTTCTATATAGATTGGTGGAAGTTGTGGCATTGCTTTGCATGCTCATTGCTGTGGAGGACATCTTTCTCTAGTTTTCAGCATGTTTTCATAGTAGACTATGCATTTTGACAGTTTTATTGAGAGGGAATTCATGCACCATACAATTTACTCACTTTCATTACACAACTCAATGGGTTATGATGTGTTTGCAGAGTTCTGAAAGCATCTCTACAATTTTAGAACATTTTCATCACTTCTAAACAACCCGTACTCATTAGCTACACCCCAGTCTCCCCAGTTCGCCAGTCCCTGGATAATCTATAATCCCCTTTCTGTTTCTCTAGATTTTTCTCTTGCAGACATTTTATTAAATTGACTAATACGCTATGTAACCTTTGGACTAAACTCTTTGATGCAGTGTATTTTTAAAGTTCATCCATATTGTGTCATACATCAGTACTCTGTATTGCCAAAGTATTTCCATTTTATAGATAGACCACATTTTATTTATCCATACAGCAAATGATTATCATTTGGATTCTTTTCCCTTTTGGGCAAAGAATACTGTTGCTATGAAATTTGTGTATAAGTTCTTGGAGAGAAATATGCTTGATTGTTCTTGGATGTGTATTTAGGAGTAAACTACTTGATCACTTGGTAACTTCTGTTTAACATTTTAAAGAACTGCCAAGCTTTTTGGAAAATGCGTGTGTAATGTTACATTTCTATCAATAATATGTGTTGTCAGGGTGGTGTCTGCATGTGTGCACATATGTGTGCACATGTGTGTGCAGTTGTGCTCGCCTGTGGCTATGTGTATAGAAGTCTGAGGTCCATTGTATGAGTCTTCCTCTATCACTCTCCACCTTATTTTTTGAGACAGAGTCTCTTATTGAACCTGGAGCTCACTGATTGGTTAGGCTAGCTGGATAGCAAGCTCAGATTGCCCGACCCCCTCAACCCCAGTTTACAGGTGACACCACCATGCCTGAGTGCAGGGATCTGAACTTAGGTCCTCTTACCCAGAGTCTGTCCCTGTCTGTCTTGATTCTGACTATCCCTCTGGGAATGTGGCAGTATCACATTGTGATTCTTATCTGCATTTTCCTGTTGGGGGATGCTACCAACATTTATTCATGTGCTTAGTGGCCACTTGTATTTGTTCTTTAAAGAAATATCTGTTCTGATCCATGGCCCATATTGTAATTGCATTGTCTTTACATTATTGAGTTGTAATGGTGCTTACTTTATTTTATTGACTTATTGATTTTTGAGGCAAGCTTTCACTTTGTAGCCCAGACTGGCAGTCTTCCTGCCTTGGCTTCCTGAATGCTGGGGTTACAGATGTGCACCACATGCCTCGTTTAGTCATTTTTTAAATGTATTTTGAAGACAAGTCTTTTACCGCATATATAACCTGCAAGTATTTTCTTCCATTCTCTGGGATATTAGTTTTGCCTTTTTAAGTGTATACTTTTTAATTTCAATGATGTCAAATTTATGGGGGTTTGCTGTTATTATTGCTGCTTGTGCTTTTTGGCATCATATCTAAGAAACCATCGGCTCAAAGACATCAAGATCCACTCTTGCTCTTGCTCCGACATTTGGGTGTTTGACTCATTTTGTGTTAATCCATGTGTATAAAATGTGGACTGTCCAGCCCCATTCCATGTGGATACTAAATTGTTATACATCACCTTTTGAAGAGGGAAAGGCAGGCCCCTCTGTTTTACAGTCATTCTGGTTAACAGGCGCTCACCTTCCCACACCTTCTGTAGCTGGAACGGGGTATCACGAGAGCACAGAGGCTGTTGTCACATCCATCTTTGAAGTGAGCCTAGCTGGTATGCTCCGCTCTCCCAGCTCCCTTTGAGCACTGAATGCTACCCATCCTTCAGCACAACTGAGCATTCACAGACTGATCTGCTATTGAGAATGTGGGAGTCCTGACAGCACCCTCCCCATTTACTAGCATAGTAACCTTAGGGGAGTGCTTAGCTTCCCTGGGTCTTCTCTTCTCGTCCTAATGATAAATGCTTTGCAAGGTCATTGAGGAGTAAATGGGATATCATAAATGGCATGCCCAGTGTTGGAGCCTGAAGCCTAGCAGGTATCCATAAACGACAATTGTCATTATTCTCTTAACAGTCCCTGACTTGCCTTGCCTCTGAGCCAGTTGCCTCATCCTTAGAATACAAACTTTAGCAGAGCAAGAATGCCCCTGGCCTTGTTTAATCCTACACCCACGGGGCCTAGAATAGTGCTCAATACACAAGAAGCTCTCGGTAAATATTTGTTGATTGGTTAAATATATAATCCTTCCCCTACTTAAGTCTAACGATAAAGATAAACATTTTTAAAGCAATATATCCAGACAGTTGTGGTGACCCATACTGATGAGATGGAGTCCAGAGGATCAGGAGTTTGAGGTTAACCTGGGCTACACCAAATATACATATATTCAAGCATTTTCTAATAAACTATGAAATACTACAGAAATAACTTCCTTTGTTTTTAGGGGAGATGTGGATTGATATAACAAGACAGCAGATCTGCAAATGAGGTGAATATGTAGTCTCTGGAAGGTGTGATTTCATTTTCACGATCCTAAAGAACCAGCGATCCTTTAATACAGTTAATTTATTAAAGAATTTTGAGGTCATAAAAAGTTAATGCCCCTCTCCAGGTTTTCACACTTTCCTGGGGGAGAGAACAGTCTTCTCCATGACCCTTCTTAGGAGCAGCTATATTGAGGCCAAAGCAGGGAAGCGCAAGACACACAGAAACAGTCTGCCTGCAGAAGTTTAATATCAGGGTAAAGAGTAGGAATTTGCTCCACCCTCTAATCATGTCTTTCTGTTCAATATTCCTTTTCATCTTTTCCTCCCACAGGAGTAAAAAGTCGGTACTTTCATACCACCTTAAAATGAACAAATATCCACTTCAGCCTCTCTTTATTGTGTCTGCCCACTCAGGGCTTTCGATCACAGCTCTGATGCTGACAGATCCTGAGGAATCCTGGGTAGGTCCTTTAGCAGCAAGAGAGAACCAACCAGTGACAAACACGTGGGTTCTTCAACTCTGTTCTTCATTAATTAGTTCTGTACCCAGACAAGTCCCTTCGTATCTTTGGATGTGAACAGTCTGAGCTGGGAATGTGTGTATTGAACTCTTTGGACCTGTTCAGCTCTGAAATTGTACAGCCCTGTGGCATATCCAGTCATAGAGTTTGTCAAGTGACTGTCATGTTTCCAGATGCTGCTAAGGCATGTGGTATGGAGGCTAGCACAACCCTCCCTGGAGAATTATAGACAGGGTGCATGGTACCACCTGCGAGCTTATGTGTCCAGCTGCGCTTGGCTATACAGAACAAAGGAGAGGCTGAATTTGGGAATGTCTGTGAGAGGCTCCGACACACCTGGAAGAACTAAACATGGAGCTGAGCCCATGGAAAGCCTGATGTTTTGATGGGTAGGAGGTCACATGCACATGCTACTTAGAAAGAAGAAGGTGGAGAGCCCAGGGCTAGGAGTCGTGAATTCGGGGCTCTAGCCAGAACTGCAGCTAACAGGCAGCACAGATACGGTATCACATCTCTTGTTCCTGCCTCAGTGTTCTTCTCGTGGTCAGTCATTCATTCCTAGGGGCTCACCAAAAGGTGGCAAAGTTTGGAAAGGCTTGCAGAGTTATCCAGGTCCAGAATGCTGAACTTTGAGGCTCTGTGGCTTGAACATGCTGTGCAATGTCCATGGGACTTGGTTTCTTTCGTTGGTGGATGACAGAAATGACCTTGAAGGGTTGCTATGAAGACCTAGAGGAGGCTTAGACAGGACAGTGTGAGGCTCGGCAGTGGCTCTGTGGCCCTCACATCATGAAAGCTGTTCTGGAATGAAGCTGAGCAGAGTGGGTGGCTCCAAGGAAGCAGTTTCGTGAGATCTAGAATCTGGAAATCCCAGGGGAGCACTATCCAGCCTGGAAAAGAAGGAAAGCCTGTCACATACCATGACAGCAGGTAGACCTTGAAGACTCTGTATGGAGTTGAGTCAGCCAGTCACATAGGGACAAATGCTATGTGATTTCCTGCCTTTGAGCAGTCAAGCTTGAGGGATAGAAAGGGCAGGAAGCTATGGGGAGCTGGGAGGAGAGTGGAGAGCTGTTCCCCACTGAGTGTCGGTTTTGCAAGATGGAGACATTCAGGACACCTGTCTCACAGCACAAAATCTCTTGGAGACTGAGCATTTAGAACTGGTAGAGCGAGCACAATGCATATTCTCTCATTTTTATGTAACAAATATTGACGTTAACACAATACATAAAGTGTTGTGCAAGGTGTGAAATTGGGACCAAAGATACAAAGATGACAAGGGCAGAGGAGGCCCCGGCTTCCAGGGAGTTGAGAATTAGCAGAGTTCTTCTAAAGAGACACCAGTACACCATCGCTGTGGCGGTGGCTTAGGACAAGTCTCTGGGCACTTAAACTGCAGCTTCTATAGATGTAGTCCCTTGGTTTGCTGTGGGAATGAAAGGAAAGTGGGTTTCAAGTGGTGGGCAGATACTCACTGCACCGGCTCATTTTCTTCCCTCTGTGACCAGACACCTGGCAAGAGACAACTTAAGGGTGGAGGGGTCTGCCCTGGCTCATGGATCCAGTATGTCTTGGAGGGCATAGCAGCAGGAGCATAAGGCAGCTGGTCACAGTGTGTGGATAGTAGGGAGGCAGCAAGAAAGGGCTGTTGGCACCCAGCTGGCTCCCCTCTTTAACCCTTCTGTTCAGTCCAGGACTCCAGTCTATGACAACTGCCAGCATTCAATGTGGTCTTCTCTCCTCAGTCAAACCTCTAGAGTCAAACACTCTCATAGACACGCCCAAGGAGTGTCTCCTAAGTGACTCCAAATCCAGTTTGGTTCACGACGGTGAAGGTTAACCTAGCCTAACACACTCAGTAAAATGTTCTTGTTGTTTTTACCAGCAAGTCCTCTCTCAAAGGGATTTGTGATCTCACAGAAGAGTTAAGGAAAAGATACAGCTACAACAAACATCACAAGCCATAGGAAAAGTGGACTGTAAGAGGGGTGGGATGTGTGTGTGGAGCGGGGAGGAGTCTGGCCTGAGTCTGCCTGGATGGCCCTTTCCTGTCTGCAGACAGAGAAGCAGGACAGACAAAGGAGTCACCCAGCGAGCTCATCCTACTGACCTGCCAGTTGTCAGCATCTCCTTGTAGATCCGAGAAGCAGGAAGGACAGAAGGAGCCACTTCCTTCCAGCTGTGGAGACACTGGGGCAGCTTGTGGGCAGCTCCTGTCAGATTCCAAGTATGGGAGAAATGGGGAGTGGGTCGCACCCCAAGAGGGCTGGCTAGCAGATGCCAGCAGAGGCTACCAGAACAAGAGGTAGGCTCTCTTTTGCAAGCATATCTATCTAGGTGGTTTTGTGGGCCTTCCCAGGGTGGCCATCTAGATCCCTGCCGAGCCCCTGTGCCGTCTTCATTTCCGCACACTCTTCAGTTAGGCTGGACTTGCTGAGGAGAACAGTGCTGTCATTACGATTGTCTTTTCTTCTGTCCGTCAATACACCCAACCTTGACTGGGAGCATAAACGGTGACTTACTGTGATCACCTGCCAACTGTGGGATGCCAGGTGATTTCAAGGAAATGTCTCCATGCCAAGCCTGTGCAAAACACCCACATCTGCCTTCACTTACTGTGGCATGCACTGCTAGAAGATATGGACCCTGCAGCTCCCGGATACTGCTCATGAGCTGGCAGGGATTAAAAGGGACAGAATCTACCAGTTCCCAAACCCTGAATGTCAGGAAACTGACATTCACTTTAAAACAAGAAAGTGAGTGGCCCTGGCGTTTTGGATCCCTGAGTGTAAAGAGCTGAGGTCTGCTGTCACCTTGTCCACACTGTGCCCTCACATTGTGATTTTTTTTTCCTGGCAGTACCCTGCTCTCCCTTGTACAGTCAGCTTGAAGAAGTGGAATCTGGGAGCTCTGCCACTCTACAGTACCTGGTGGCCTGCCAGGACTTTGGATATAGTGCAGTTTTATCCTGGGGCAAATTTGGTACCAACCTAGAGAAATCTTTCCAGTTTTCTTTCTCCACTTGGCTTTCTTGCCATTCTGCCTGTCCTCCCATTGGAAGAGAGTGCTGAAATTCTCATCTCACAGGCTGTCCTGAAGGTCACGCAGAATCTTCAGTGAATGACATGATGGGGTGGGGGTAAGGAGGTGAATCCAAAACGTAGATGTTGACTTGTGAGAGCTTCCTGAGTGAACGAACATCTATGAAAACCATCCATATGGCTGAACTTGATAAGTCCTCCCGGGATGGCGAACAAGGATGGGAGCTTTGCCGGGACAAAACAGTTGGCCTGTGAGATTGCCGGGGCTTTAAAGGGTACACGCTCTTCTTTCCTCATTTCTCTTCTTTCAGCCGTGTGTTTCTTTGGGCTTAGATGCCTGGAGCCTTCAGAAAACGTGTGTGTGTGTGTGTGTGTGTGTGTGTGTGTGTGTGTGTGTGTGTGTGTGTCCGATGGAGGAAAAGTGAGGAAACTTAGGACAAGAGCAGATAAGAAAGAGAAATTGATGTTGAAATCGTCCTTAAAAACGATGGAAGAGTATTGCAGTCTGTTTTATGTTGCTGCAACAAAACACTCAAGACTAGATGATTTGTAAAAGGAAAGAGTTTCTTTGGCCTTGTGGTTCTAGGCTGGAAACCCCACAAGCATGGCCCATCAAGGCTTCCTGCTGCTTTATCAGGAGCCTAAGGAAGAAGCAGAACACTGCACGCAGCCTCCCCTTGTATCCTCTCATTTGGAGATGACTAATCCTGCAAGAGAGGCAAGAACCCGTTTGGAGGGCTCCATTTTCCCTCCGCATCTTGCTGCAGATTCTAACACATGGATGTCTGGCAGACACACTCACACCCCAGCCGAGAGCAAGAGAATGTGAGCTGGACCCTCTACTGTGGTTTTTCTGATTGTGTTCCCCTTTGTACATCTCTGTCCAGCCCTGTTCCTCTGAAGCCAGAGGCCTCTGTTAGTTGTATTTCACAACACAGAGCTGAGCTGTCTGGTCAGCTTGTGAGCCTGTGTGATGGCAGACAGAAAGTGTAATAATTAGGGAGGCAGAGGCTGGGAGCCCTTCACTGACCGCGTCTAAATCCTTTGCCTTGCCTTCCTGTGCTGTTGGAAAAGGAGCAGGAAAGTATCTCCCCATCCCTAGTTCTGTTAACGCTCACCCGGACTTGGCCTTGCACTGGTATCTTTGAAGAGTGGTTTTGACAGGAAGTGCGTGCGATACTGCATGGGTAGTGATGTCTTTGGTTGTAGCGTTAAGAGAAGCTGAGAGTGCCGAGCACAGAATGTGCCAAATGGAGAGCAGGGCTGGACCCACTAGACAGTGGTCAGTGGGATCACCACAGATGTCTGAGGAGTCCCTGTCCTCCGCGGCAGAGTAGCCCCATGGCGCGAAGAATGCTGCACAGCCACAGTGGCAGGAGTGACGAGCTGAGCTCCTGAGTCCCAGACCCCAGCCAAGTGCGGCCTTTCCGCACAGAGAGTAGGACACCAGTAGTAACCTGGCTTGCCCATGCGTGGCTCTTACAGTGGCCCAGCTGAGTGTTGCCGTGTGTCAGTCCCTCTGTTTGGAAACGTGTTAGCATCAGGCTTAGCGGGCCTGGAGTTGAACAACCGCCCCATGCCCCTGGACCCTGAAATACTGCTCCTCCCTCTAAGAAGGGCTGTGCTCTGGGTTGGTGTTGGGGGGAGGGGGCTGTTAGGGGCTTGGTTCCTGGGGAAGAGGGTGGCCCCATAGTATTCCTGGCCCCTGTGACCACAAACCTGCCATTACTTCCATGGGCAGAAGCTGTACGCAGACTCAGAGCCATGGAACTGTGGGATGAAAAAGCGTCTAATCTGTCCTTAGGATTTTCTGGTCGGGAAGAAAGGTCTACAGAGCTAAAGCATCTTGTTCACGTGTAACTGATCTGTGTGGTCTGCTGCCAGATTGTACCAGTGGGCTGACTCATGTCAGAGGTCAAGCCCGGCTCAAGCCACTGAAAATAATTATCACCCACTTCCACAGTGACATTTGATATCCTGTCAATGGTAGGCCCATTTTGAAAGAAGCCAAGCAAAGAGGCAGCAGCCTATTCCAAGGGGGCTTTGTAGGAAAACAGACCCATGTTCAACCTGCTGCTTCCCAGCTGAACGATCTCAGGCAGTGTACATAACCTCTAGGAAGGTCAATTTCTAACATTTGTAAAATGAAGGAGACAGTGACATCACCCTTAGGAGTTCATCAGTAAAACTGACAGACAGCACCTTAGAACCCTGGATAGCACATCACTGAATAGTTAATGTTCAGGAGGCGGGGTTATTTGTCTCCAGTGCTGAGAAATGTGCACTCTCTTCACTGATTTCTGTTTGGAAAAAGCTTTCTCCAAATGTAAGGTTTGTTGTGTGCTTGGTAGAGAGAGAGGCTGGAAATGTCAACTGGGTTTGAAAAGGCAACAGCCACATTGTATCATTAACTGCCCAGAAAATTTCTGATAAGATGCCTTCCACATTCTGAAACCCCCAGCTCCTTTAAATAAACAACATTAAAAGTATAGTGTTAAGAAGCCCAAGACTTCCGGCATTTCAAATCTGTCTGGGAGTGCAGATACTAAAAGCATAACAGATATTTAATGGAATCTGTCTTTTTGATGATAATTACAGCATTCTGAAGTAGGCTTTAAACACATCTGTATACGCAAACTGCTACTTGGAAATTGCTTGCTTCAAGGGGGCATTCACTATCTCGCCAAACTTTCAAGTTAGATAACTACTGTTTAAATTGATGGCAGGTGTTTGATCTATAAATAAGAGTTGTCCTTTGCACTGCGGGGCTCTGTTTACCTGCTGCAGTGTTCATTTGCAACACACCAGGAACTGGAAAGGCCAGAGGCGTGTGCGTCAGTGGTACCCAGAATGTGGCAGCTGAGATGATGCTTCCACACTTCTGCATTCTGGGAAGAACCCGTTCTTCTTTTGGAGAAGAGAGTCTGTGTTGGATTGGGAGGTGAGCCAGTCGGCCTGAAGAGAGGTGAGATCATACGGAAGGGTAATGAGCAGCAGGGAGTTAGCCCACAACGTCTGATAGCCAAAATAGCCACTGAAGAAGATCTTCCCTAGGGGCTGGGGACATAGTCACTGGATAAAGTGTTTGGCCATGCAAGCCTGAAAACATGAGCTCAGCCCGCAGAACCAATAAAAACTGTACAAACTGTACACAGTGGCCTGTGCCTGTAATACCAGCCCCGGGGATGCAGAGGCAAGGAATCCCTGGAGTTCATTGGCCATCTGGTCTAGCCAAACTGGCTAGTTCCAGGTTCAGTGAGAAACCCTGTCTTAAAAAACAAAGTGGACAGCAATTGAGGAAGACAACTGATGCCAGCCTCTGTCACCTGCGTGTACACACACACACACACACACACACACACA
>CABHPR010146359.1:0-17232 GCA_902168415.1 Peromyscus melanophrys
TTCTGCCTTCTACCATCACTCCCTGGGATTAAAGGCATGAGTCACCATTCTTGGCTGTATCCTTGAACACATGGATTTCTGCCTAGCTCTGCCTCCCAAGTACTGGGATTAAAGGCGTGTGCTACCACTGCCTATCCTCTATGTTTAATATTGTGGCTGTTCTGTCTCTTACCCCAGATAAGTTTATTAGGGTGCACAATATTTCAGGGAGCACAATACCACCACAATTTATTCTTTGATAATTTCATACATGCATACAGTGCGTCTTGATCCTATCCTCCCTGAACTTCCCACTCACACCCCTTCTAACACTGCAGAGCACATCTTTCTCCCACTTTCATGTCCTGTATTTAAAATTAAAAAAAAAAAACTCACTAAGCAATTAGTGCTGCCTGCTGGAACATTGATTAATCATGTTGGCTTGATTTTATGCAGGCTGTGTGTGGGTAACCATAGCTACAGGAGGAAATTGCATAGCATGTCCAGAAGATAGCATTTTGCAGAAATCCTCACCATCCCCTGGCACTTACATTCTTTCCACCCTCTCTTCCATGATGTTCATTGAGCCTTGATGGGGTTGGTACAGATGTCTCATTTAGGACAGAGCACTTGGCAGTCACTATTCTCAGCACTTTGATCATTTATGTTCATGAATGTCTCTGCGTTAACTACTCTCCATGGCAGAAAGAAGCTTCTCCAGCCAGTGTTGAGAGCAGCACTGACCAACATGCATTTAGAAGTCAGAGTGATATGTCCACTAGATAAAACAACAGTAATAGTTCCCTCCTAGGGACTACACACTCTGAAGCCAAGTTTATAGTACCACACAGGAATTCCCTCCTGTATAGTGTGCCTCAGACTCAATCAGGAAGTGACAGTTATCCCTATAATGTCCATGCTACAATTGCATCAAGGGATATATCTCTCCTCCTGGCAGGTAGACATTGTCGCATCTAGGGTTCACCACTGAGTAATACTATTGAAGACTTTCTCCCTGAGTGGCCTCCATGATAGCTTCCAGCATGACAAAAGCAAGCCATCAGAGAAGTTTTCAGGTTGGTGCCAGTTGATTTCTCTATGTCCTGCAACTAAAGTATATTGTGTCTACAGCAACAGGGTCTTATCACCTAGTTATGGTGGACCATCAAGAGAAATAGTAACAGCCTGTGTTGTTTGTGAGGCTTCTAGGACCTCCCTACAAGTAACTCACAGGGAGGTATCCAATGTCTGGTGTGGTGATATTGTGTTCCCCAAAATATTGTATACCTTAATAAACTTATCTGGGGTCAGAGACAGAACAGCCACAATATTAAACAAGAGGATAGGCAGTGGTAGCACACGCCTTTAATCCTAGCATTCCAGAGACAGAAATCCCTCTGGATCTCTGTGAGTTCAAGGCCACATTAGAAACAGCCAAGCATGGTGACACAGCCTTTAATCCCAGAAAGCGAGCCTTTAATCCCAGGGAGTGGTGGTAGAAAGCAGAAAGGTATATAAGGCGTGAGGACCAGAAACTAGAAGCCTTTGGCCTGGAGAAGCATGTGGCTGGTTAAGCTTTCAGGCTTCTAGCAGCAGTTCAGCTGAGACCCATTCTGGATGAGGACTCAGAGGCCTCCAGTCTGAGGAAACAAGATCAGCTGAGGATCCGGCTAGGTGAGATAGCTGTGGCTTATTCTGTCTCTCTGACCTTCCAGTGTTCACCCCAATAACTGGCTCAGGTTTGATCTTATTAATAAGAACTTTTAAGATTCATGCTACAGTCTGGCACTGAGATTCTCATTCATAACCCATGTCTTCTGAAGGAAGCGTTGTCCATACTTACATGGATTAGAAGCATTAGTGGTTAACTCCAAGTTACCAATAATGCATCAGTGTCACACAAGGGACAGAAATAAAAGTACTTCTCCTTAGAGTCATTTAACCAAGAGTGAGTCCACATTAGAAATCTTTACTTCATGTTCCCTGTGTCTTCTGTCCTCCTAACAAAGGCCTCACTCTGTCCTTTTTCAACAGCACAGAAAGTGTCACATGGGGAAGGAATAGGATACTTAACAGAAAACTTTAACAGCATTTTACAAGGTATTAAGTCATTGGCTCCAGCTGACCTCAACTGACTCTGACAACAAACAATACTACAAACAATTTTTATCAATCAATATCAAAATGCTGTGTTCAAGATTTATGGTAGATATTCATCTTAAAATATTTTATTCAACCTCTGTATTCACCGCCTTCAGCAAATGATACACACACATAGTTCTGGACCAGGGGCATAGAAGAGTATGTAACTTAAGATTACAGCTATGCATTAGTTTAGGTTGTAAATGTTGATTACATGGGAAATTGGAGGCAATTGTTCCATTAATCTCTTAAAAGTAGGTTAAACAAATATGTCGGGTACACAGTAAGATGAGATGGCAGCTTAAGTCTTTTTTTTTTTTTTTTTTTTTTTTTTGGGTTTTTTGAGACAGGGTTTCTCTGTGTAGCTTTGCGCCTTTCCTGGAACTCACTTGGTAGTCCAGGCTGGCCTCGAACTCACAGAGATCCGCCTGGCTCTGCCTCCCGAATGCTGGGATTAAAGGAGTGCGCCACCACCGCCCAGCCAGCAGCTTAAGTCTTAAGAGACCTCAAGGTATACTGTTAATTCTGGCTATGGAGTCCAACAAAAGTTCCAGTCTTTTAGAATGCAAGAGATATTGGTATCACAATGCACTGCCACACCCCCAACATAATACCTGTCTTCAAGCTCTTTCTTTGTTAATTATATTTTAAAATTAGCTTTAGAAATAGTGAGTGTCATAAGGGCATTTCATTCATTAGCTAAATAACTTCTTATCCCTCCTTCTTGATTTCCTCTTTGGTCCATCGGTTTTTCACTAGTGTGTTTAATTCCCACGTATTTGTGAAACTTTTGGAATTCTTCCTGCTATTGATTTCAACTTGTATGCCACTGTGATCAGAAGAGCAGTACTTGAAATGGTGATAGTCTTCTGGACTTTAGTACGATTTATTTTGTGTCTCCACATGTGATCCATCCTGGAGAATGTTCTGTGTGCTTATGCAAAAGATGCAAATGCCACTGCTGTTGGTGTAACGTTCTGCACGTGTCTCTCTGTTCCACTTCATTCATGGTCTTATCCCTTCATTGGCTTCCTGTGTGGATGACCTACGCATTCCTGAAGTGTGGAGTTTCAGTCCCTCACTACTGTTGTCCTGCTAGTTCTCTCTTCGGTTCTGCTAGAATTTTCCCAATGTGTTTACAGCCCCACCATTGTCTACACGCTTATACCGAAGTAATCATCTTCATGATAAGTTGACACTTCCATGATCTTCTTTGTCTATTACGACATGTTATGACTGAAAGTCTATTTGGCCTGACACAATCATCAATAGAACACAATGGTTTGACTAAAAATGGTAAAAATCATAAATGGATATTTCCAAAACTGAGACCTGAAAGTTTTCTAGGTATTTGCTTGGAATATCTCTTTTCACCCCTCATTTTTGTTTATGTGTTCTTAAGACTCAAGTGAGCGTTTGTAAGCAATGTATTGTTAGACTTTTAAAATAAGCAGGAGCTACAGAGATAGCTCAGCAGTTAAGAGTACTTGCTGCTCCTCCAGTGGGCCTGGAACTCAGTTCCCAGCACCACGTTGAGTGGCTCATAACCAGCTGTAACTCCAGGTTTAGGGAGTCAGGTGCCTTCTTCTGGCCTTTTTGGGTACACATGTATATGTGGCAAGGCTCATAAACTCATAAACTCATAAACTAATTCTCTCTCTCTCTCTCTCTCTCTCTCTCTCTCTCTCTCTCTCTCTCTCTCTCTCACATACACACACACACACACACACACACACACACACACACACCCCAATAAAAATTTGAATACATCTTAAAAAAACAAAACAAAACTCCAGTCAGCACCCAGTCTTTAACCAAGGAATGTTTCCTAGTACAGTTAAAGCCATTCTTAAGAGATAATGGCTTCCACTTAACACAGTATTATTGTTTACAGAATGTTCTGTGGTTTCCTTATGCTTTTCTTTCCATCTTCCTATCTTCTTCCGTGACTTGTTAAATTTTTACAGTGATCTGCTTTGAATCCTTTCTCATCACCTTTTGTACATCAACTGGAGATTATTTTCTTTGTGGCTACTTTGGGGTTTGCATGAAACATCTTAGAGTTAAAATATTCAATTTAAGTTAATTATACTCTAAGAACATTAAAATCTGTACTCTTTTACCTCTCACATACATATTTTATGCTAGCCAAGTCACACTTTACATATTTTTCTGTTATCTATCAATTTCTGTGTTACTGTATCTATGGTTGTTTTTAATCTGTTCATCTTAACTTCTACATTCAATGTAAGTGATTTGTACATCACCATGAGAATATGAGAGTACTATGAATTTGATTATTGTGACTGCTAGTGTTAATTGTCAAGTTAACAGAATTTAGAATCACCTGGGAGATGGGCCTCTGGGCATGCCTGTAGGGGCTTCATGTTGATTATGTTAATTGATATGGGAAGATTCATCTTAACTGTGGGAAGGACCATTCCCTGGGCTGGGGATGCTGGCATGTATAAAACAGAGAAAGCCAGCTAATCAGCAGCAGCGTTCATCTCTCTGTCTCCTGATTGTGGGTGTGGTGTCATCAGAGGCTTCAAGTGCCTATTCCCTTGGCTTCTCTGTCTTGATGAACTGTGACCCTATGTAACACCCATGTGGTTATTGTACAAATTCACAACCCATCAAGAGTGTACACAGGTTTCCCATTCTTTACATTCTTGCTAGCATTTATTATTCTTGTCTTTTTGCTCATAACTATCCCAAAAGTGACATAGTATCTCAAAGTGACTTTAAAATATATTTCCCGATGATAAGTGTAGTATAAACCATTTTTATATATCTGTTGGTCATTTTTTTAAATCTTCCTTTGAAAAAAAGAAAAGAGTAAGTCTTGGGCCTATTTTCAGTTAGGTTTTTTCCTTGCTGTTGAATTTCCAAAATTTTTTAATTAAAATTTAAGGGTTTAGAGTTGGGTGATGGTGGTTCATGCCCTTAATCCCAGCACTTGGGACGCAGAGGCAGGAGGATCTCTGAGTCTGAGACCAGCTTGGTCTATAGAATGAGTTCCAGGACAGCAAAGGTTACACAGAGAAAGCCTGTCTCAAAAAAACAAAAACAAACAAACAAACAAACAAATTAATAAATAAATATTTTAATTAAGGGTTTAACTCCTTAACAGATAATCAGATATTTGGCTTGCAAATGTTTTTCCAGGCTATAAGTCACCTTTCTTTTACTATTTCATCTCCTGTCCAGAGCTTTTTGTTGATAGAGCCCTATTTACTTTATTTTATTTCTTTATCCCAAGATTTTTGGTGTAGTATTTCAGAAATCATTGATGAGGCCAATGTCAATCAATTCCTATATGTTTGCTTAGAAAAGTTATAGGATTTGAGGCTTTACACTTAGTCTTTTATACATTTTTAGTTAAATATTCTGTCCATAACCTCTTGTTTACCTCAACGTGCCTTTCTCTCTCTCCAGATTCTAAAAAGCAGCTTAGCTGGATATAAAATTCTCTTTCAATGGTTTTGCCCACAGTATTTTGAATGTATCACCCACTTCTTGTTATGCATGGTTTGTGTTACTAATTCCAGGAATAGCCTTCTTGTTTGTTCCTTGTATGTGACCAGTCTCATCTCTTGCTACCTTGAAGATTCTCTATCTAGGTCTAGGAATTATCTCAATGCTGGATGCTTGCCTAGCATGTGTAGGACCCTGAATTCAATCCAAGTCTCCAACACAGGAAAAAAAAAAAAAGGAAAAAAGATTCTCATTTGGTGGTTGACTTTTGACAATTTGACTATAATATGTCTTAGAGTGTTTCTCTTTGGATTGTCTTTTTTACATTCCTTTGAGCGTCTCACGACTGGGTGTGATTTCAGCCAACATTTTCTTCAATAAACTTTCTACCCCTTTCTCTCTTTCTTCTTCTTTTGGGACTCCTGAACGCATATTTTGGATTTGATAGTGTTCTATAGGTTCCTTATAATTTCTTTGTCATTTAATTGCTTTATTCTTCTCATGTAATGATTTCAAATGATCTACCTTCAAATTTGCTTATTAATTCTTCAGCATGAACAAATTTATTGTTTACATTACCTACTGAAATTTTTTTCACTCTGTTATGGTATGCTTAAATTTCACAATTACTATTTTGGCTGCCTTTGTGTCTTCTCTTTTCTTTACTAAATGCCAAATTTTGCTCATGAATTGCTTTCCTGTTTCATGTGGTTGGCTCTTTGTATACCACTGTATCTCATTAAGCTTCTTTATTTTTTTCCACTAATGAATAAATATTTATTTTCATTTTAAAATGATACATGTTAATTAAAAATAATTTGGAAAAATACATAAGAGTAAAATGAGGACAAATTAAAGTAATTATTTCTATAATTTAAATCTAACCATTAATAATTATTTGATATATTTTCTAACTCTCATTTTCCCCTGAGGACATATTTTTTGAATATGCCATACTCAGAATTCCTCTACAATTCTTTTTCGAATTTTTTTTGTTTATTAAGAAATTTTCTACTCACTCCAGATACCATCCACAGATCCCCCCTCCTCCCTCCCCCACCCCCCAACCCTCTTTCTGGAGCCACTCCGTATCCCCACATCCCTCAAATCGAGATCTCCCATGGGGAGTCATCAGAGCTCAACACACTGGACCTAGGCAGGTCCAAGCTCCTTCCCACTGCACAAAGCCTGTGCAAGGCGTCACACCGTAGGCACCGGATTCCCAGAAGCCTGCCCATAGACCAGGGACAGATCCTGATCCCCCTGCCTGGGTGCCCCCCAAACAGTTCAAGCCAAACAACTTTCTTCCATATCCAGAGAGCCTAGTTCTGTCCCATGGGGGCTCCACAGCCACCAGTCCACAGTTCCTGGGCTTCCACTAGTGTGGCCGGTCATCTCTGCACATCCTCCCATCATGAGCTGGACATCCCTCGCCTGCAGAATCCCTCCTCTCTCATCAGTTGGATTCCCCGATCTCAGCCTGGTGCCTGGCCATGGATCTCTGCATCTGCCTCCATTAGTCACTGGACAAAGCTTCTATGATGACAGATAGGTTATTTGCTAGACCGGTCACCAGAGTAGACCAGTCCAGGCACCCTCTGGACCACTGCCAGCAGATCAAGGTGGGGTCACCCTTGTGGATTCCTGAGAGCCTCCTCAGAACCCTGCCTCTTCCTATTCCCATGATGTCCTCATCTATCATGGTATCTCCCTCCTCCCTGCCCTCCCACTCTGTCCATGTTCCAGGTTGACCATCCCATTTCCCTATGTTCTCATCCCCCACTCCTCGCCCTCTGCCACCCCCAAGTCCACTCATGTCTCATCCACTTCTCCTTTGCAAGGTCATCCATGTGCCCCTCCTAGGGTCTTTCCCTGTTAGCTAGAAAAAAAAGTGTCAGGATGGCAGAGTGGTCTAAGGCGCCAGACTCATTAAGCTTCTTTAGTATGACTATTTCAAATTATTTCTTAAGCAATCTGTAGATCTCCACCTCTTAGGGGTCAGTTCTGGAGTGTTATTTATTTCTTTTGTTGGTTTCAAGTGTCCCTGATTCTTCCCTATCAGGTTGGTGCATGATGGTACCTGTGCATTGGATGGAGTACTAGGAGAGGACTCTTTCAAGTCTTTAAAGACTGCTTGTAGCAGTTCACATCTCTTCTGTTAGACCCCTGGGCTGGAGAGATTTCCTCTGGGATCCTAGTGATGTTGAGGTGGATACAGATCTTGTGGCTGCTGGTAAGTCCATAGTGAATCTGCCATTGGTGGGAGCTTTTCTGGTCCTTGAGTTGGCTGTTGCTAAGACTTTGGTCCCTGAAACTTGGTCCGAGATGAAAATCTGTCTTACGATCCCCAGATGGCAGGCTGATCAACAGGTGCAAGGCTGAGGATGGATTCTCCAGGTCTCTGGGAAAACTCACATTTGATCTCTGGGTTGACCCCTAGAAGTAAAATTGACTCACATGACAAGAATAATACAATCCATTTTCCAAAGTGGCCATATCATCTCAAATTCCTACCACTAAAGCCTGAGAAATAAAATGACTTTATATTGTCATTAACATTTGCTATTATCAGTTCCTCATTTCTAGTTTCATCTATTTGACTAAACATACAATATCCCTTCATGGGTTCTTGCTGATTTTTAAATAAAAATGAGCTTGTGATGCTTCTTTGCCATCATTTGTTTCAATATTTTCTGACTTTATTGTGTTATTTGGTTTTTTTGGAACTAACCTGTAAGAATTTCTTATCAATCTAGATAGCTTTCTCCACATTGCCTTAATAGTATGCTTCTAAGGATAGAATATTTTAATTTTGATGGAGTATAATGCTAAAACTTTTTCATTTTATACTTCATTGTTCCAAGAAATATTTACTTGATTCAAGTTCACAAAGATGACTGACCTATATTTTCTTCTAGAAGTTTTACATTTAGGATGAGGATCGATTTTAAATCTCCATGTGCATACTGGAAGGAGTGACTTGAAGGTTACTCTGGCCTTGTTTTTTCATACAGCTGTCCAACTCTTCAGCAGCATTTGTCTGAAGGATATCCTTGTCAAGTTCTGTTGAAAGATCAAAGGTATGACTGAATGCTAAGAGTCAGCTTACCAAAAGACAGACGGTGCTCCAGAAAGAGAGAGGAAAATCATTAGTAGTCACCAGAAAGGTGATGGGAAAACTGGAGGCATAGAGAACCTGTAAGACAACGCAAGAAAAGTGGGACCTATCTGTAGTTCCAACCCTTACTCCTTGGAAGATGAGAAGAAGAAACCTAGGCCACAACCGCAGTTAAAAACACACAGCCCTAATGAAAATAAACAGACAGTCCTGGCCACACAAGAAGCCCACAGTGCTTGCAAGCCTTAAATCCAGTGTCTAGGAGGATTTGGTGAGACAATGCCTGCTCCTGCGTAGCAGAGCAACAAGGGAAAAGAAACCCGTTGTGCCACTCCTCATACCTCAGAGAAATATAGCTGGGTTGGTCCTAGGATTGTGAAAAGCAAGGTGGTCGGAGGCCCTGCCTCCTGTGGTGAAGAGAAAGCACAGTCACCTGAGGTGTACTGCAGACACTGATAGCTCAAGCTCAGCAACAGACTGGTCTCAGGAGCTTCTCTACGCTATGTGTGGTTTGATGCTGGGTCGAACTGAGGGCTCCGAGTCCAGATCTGACGTGGTCACTGATTTCTGTCGCCCCCATCTTCCTGCAGAGTGATTTGCTGATAGACAGGCTCTGAAACCCTGGGAGCAGCAGGCAGAGTTCTCTGTTCTCCCTGTTCAGTATGGCTCTTGGTGCTATCCCTGCTTCCCCAACTCTCTGACACATTAATGGATACCTTAAATGTTTACCGCCCTCGGATGCACGAAGTGGAGGTCATCTGGAGTGAGCAGAACCTGCTTGGTCCCCAGGCCACAAAGCTCACCATGGCTAACGATGACTCATAGGATGCAAAAGGGGGGATACCTACAGTGAATAAAAAAGGGAAGGTTAAAGGGATATTCAGACAGCAATACAGAAAACAAACAAGTAGCTTCCAAGGATTCGTAGGGCTAAGCCTACGAAGGAAAGAGGTAGAAGGAGCTGAGATTTTACTTATAAAGAAAGCACTGGAACCCATTTCACTGAAAAGGTAAAGAAACCCCCCTAGATCTATGGAAGGACACCAACAATCAGACCCAGGAGGCATTTGGAGCCCAAACTGACATGGAATAAAGAGAAGTTCTCCACATTATGCTCTGGGTAAAACACTGAGAATACAGAACAAATAGACAGTATTAAAGCTGCAAACCCGTTCACAAAGGCAAATCTTCAGAGTAACCTCAGACATCTCTGATGGAGCCCTGAAAGGCAGGACCATGCAGCATAATGTATTTCAGTCCCTGAAAGTGAAGAACTGTTAATCATGATTACTGGATCTGGTGTTCACATCTCAAAACTGATGAAGAAATGAAAACTTCCCAGGAGGAAAACAAGTCAAGACCAGCAAGGCAGGTTTGCAGGAAGTAGTGGAAACGATCCTGCACACAGACGAGGGAGAAAGGCCAAGATCTGAGAGCTTAGGGAAGTGTGCATTTCATAAGGAGTAAATGAGCATAGAGGAGCTGACAAACTGGAAAAGCCCTCGGAAGAATAAGGGAGGAAGAAAAGAACAAACATACAAAGCAACCAGGAAAAAAATGATAGAAATCCGTGTCGACCACTCTGTGTAAATGGTTTTAACTCTCCAATTAAGATGCAGGCTGGCTGATTGTATTAAAAGACAAGCTTCTTTTTTTTTGTCTGCAAGAAATATCTTGATTGCGAAGACCCACGTACTCTGGGAAAATGTGGAAAATAATTCACAAAGCAAGTGGAAATTAAAGAAAAGACTCAGGGGTGGCTATATTCATATCTGACAAAGTAGACTTCAGGCCAAAATCAAGAGAAAGACAGCCCCTGCTCATTAATGAAGAGAACAATCCACCTAAAAGGCATAATGATTATGTAAATGTATCCGCAACAAGTGTGCATGTGTTAAACTAATGGCAACTTCCATACCTCACTGTCTTAGGGTTTCTATTGCTGTGAAGAGACACCATGGCCATGGAAACTCTTATAAAAGAAAACATTTAATTGGTACTGGCTTACAGTTTCAGAGTTTTAGTTCATTATTTTCATGGTGGCATTCAGGCAGACATGGTACTGGAGAAGGAGCTGAGAGTTCTACCTACATCTTGATCCCCAGGCAGCAGAAGAAATGGTATCCCACACTGAGCTTGAGGATATGAAAATTCAAAGCCCGTCTCCACAGTGATACACTTCCTTCAACAAGACCACACCTACTCCAACAAGGCCACACCTCCTAATAGTGCCACTTCCTATGGGCCAAGCGTTCAAACACATGAGTCTATGGAGGCCATGCCCATTCAAACCACCACATTCATTTTTATCAATAGATAGAAGACACAGGAAAAAAAACCTAATCAAGTCAGCTTCAACTTAAACTGAACCATCAACAACATGTAGACAATAAAAAACACACATCTGTAGAACTTCCCACACAGAAGATGTAAAACACATTCTTCTCAATAGGCCTTGGAACCTGCTCAAAAACAGAACATATTTTATATAGACCACAAAGCAAGTCTTAACAAACAAAAAAATCTGAATAAGTCATTCATCTTATCAGATCATGATGATAATTTTAACAATTAGAAATTAACAGCAAGAGAAACTACAGCAACAATACTAATATGTGGAGACTGACTGAAATATTCACAAATGATCAAGTGAACCACTGAAAAAATGAGGAAGGACAATTTTAAAATCCTAGAATTAAATAAAAATGAAAACACAATCTTTGGGGAGTACACCCAAGGCAGTTATCATAGGAAAAATTATAGCCACATGTGTTTACATTCAAAGCAAACAAATTCAGCTGGGTGTGGTGACTCATACTTTTAGTCCAGGCACTCTGGAGGCAGAGACAGGAAGGTTTCCATCAGTTTAGGGCCGGTCTATTCTACATAGTGAGTCCCAAGAGCGCCAAGGCTACAAGTGAGATCCTGTCTAAACTACAAAACTAGACAAACAACCCCAACCCTCACGTGAAACTCAAGTAAGCCATTTAGTCATGCACTTCATAATCGCAGAAAAGCCAAGAAAAGCCAAGCTCTGAGAGGTGGAAAGAAGTCACAAGGGTTAGGGTGGAAGTTAGGAGAGTGGAGAAGAAAAGAGTAGCCAATGAAATGAAGAGAGAGAAGACCCAAACCGAAATCATTTGAGATCAAGAAGAAGACATTACAATAGATACTAATGAAATCTGGAGGATCATTATGGAATAATTTTTCCAATTTATAAAAAAACACAAATTTCTTGACACATTGTGATCACCAGAATTACGTCAAGTGGATATAGACAGTTTAAAGAACCTATAATGAGTAACAATACTCAAATATTAATAAAGAAACTCCCAACAAAGAAAAGCCCAGGACCAGGTTCAATGCTGAATTCTACTAGACCTCTGAAAAATAATTAATATTAATCATCACTCAAACTATTCCATTAAATAGAAGGGTAAGGGATGTTACCAAACTCTTTAAACAAATCCAACATTATGATTCCAAACTGGATAAAGACATGACAAAAATATAGGCCAGCTTTCCTGAGGAATATTGGCTCAAATTTTCTTAATGATGACTCACAAACAGAATCCTGCAACTCATTAAAAATAGCATTCATCATAATCAAGTCAGTTTCATTCCAGGGATGCAAGGATGGCTCAACACTTGCAAAATTGTAAATGCACTACACCAAATGAGTAGATTCAGGCACAAATATCACATGATCTTCTCAGATAAGGAAATCTTTGACAAAATTCACCATCCCTTCATGAAAAAATCCTAGAAGAGTTGAGAAATAGAGGGACACACTTCAACATAGAACGGCTGTATATGAGCCAGAGAGATGGCTCATAGAGTAAAAGAACATGCTGTGCAAATATGACAGCCTGAGCTTGGATCCCTGGAATACTTGCAAAGAGCTGGATGTGATAGCATGCACAGAGGGGAAGCTAAGACAGGAGAATCACCCAGACACTGGAAGGCCAGCTAAGCCTGGAGCATTTGGCCAAGAGGTAGGCACAGAGAATTTTGCCTCGAAGTCAGGTAGAAAGTTAAAACCAAGCCCTAGAGTTATCATCTAATCTCCATAGACAAATCATATGCACCCACCCACACACAGACACACCTGCATGCACACGAAGAGAGAAAGAGACAGACAGAGATAGAGAGACAACGAGAGAGAGTGTGCGTGTCTTTTGATACTATGAATGACAAAACTATAGCCAATATTACATGAAATGAGAGAACTGAAAATATTTCTTCTAAAATCAGGACAGAGAGAGACATGTTTACTCTCACCTTTTATTCCATCAACATCAGTGCTTGAATGCTCAGCCAGAGCAATAAAGCAAGAGAAAGAAATAAAAGAGTTCTAAATAGGAAAAGAAATCAAACTATATCACTTACATATGCTATGACTGATAAAGATGTTAAAGGCTCCATGAGAAAAGTCTTAGGTTGGATAACACTATCAGCAAAAGTAGCCTATGCAAATCTACCATATAAAAAGCAGCGTGCTTTTTATATACCATTCCAATTAAGAAATTAGAAAAACAATCCTATTCACAATGGCCTCAAATAGTGCTTAAGAATAAACGTAAGCAAGAAAGTAAATGATGCTTACCATAAAAACTTCCACACACTGAAAAAAAGCCATTGAAGAAGACACTAGCTCGAAAGGCATCCCATGGTCATGAATCCTTAGAATTCTTATTGCAGAAGTGGCTATGTTTCTGAAAGCAACCTACAGAGTCCATGCAACTCCCATCAAAATTCTGATGCTTTTCACACACATAATAGGAAAAACAATCCTAAAATTCATGTGGAAGCACAAAAGAAATCCCAAATATTCAACACAGTCTAGAGCAAAGAGAAAATGCTGAATGTATGACAGTATGATTTTAAATTATTCTAGCAAGCCAGAATAAATAATAACAGCAACAGCATGGGGCTGACAAAATGGCTCAGTGGGTAAAACCACTTGCTTCTGAGCTTGAGATCCAGAACTCACAGAGTGACCAAAACCAATTCTTGAAAATTGTCTTGTCGTCTCCACATGTATCCATGCACACAAACGCAATGAATGTGTAATGATTCTTTTGAAATCAGCATAGCACGGCACTAATAGATAAGTAGACCAATGAACTAGAATTGAGGGCCCCAAAACAAATGCATGCAGCAACAAAGGTGCCTAAAAATGTACATTGGAGAAAAGACTGCCTCTTCATTAAATGATACTGGAAAAACTAGATATCTACAGATGGGCGAGAGAGGTGATATCTCTGAATTTTACCTTGTATGACAACCAATTCAAGATAGACCAAAGACCTATTGAAAACTTAGGGTAACATTTCAAGGTACAGGCGTAGAGGGCCAGAAGAAATGGGTCAAATGTTAGCTGTGCAAGGGACTAGTTAAGATCAAAGCACCCATGTAAAATCTGGCTGTGAAGATGCAAGCCTGGAATCCTAGTGTTGGAAGATAGAGATAGGATTGTGCCAGCGGCTTATTGGTCAGCCAGTCTAGCCAATAAATGCACTTAAGATTTAGTGCCAGACCATCGTTTTGAAAAATGGTAGAGAGTGGTTGAGGAAGACACCCAACATTAACCTCTGGCTTCTACACATGTGCACATGAGCCTGTGTTCCAACACATACATGTATAACACACACACACACACACACAGAGAGAGAGAGAGAGAGAGAGAGAGAGAGAGAGAGAGAGAGAGAGACATAGTCAAGAACTTTCTAAGTAGAATTCTAGTAATCCTGAAATGATAGAGAGAGTTGACAAGTGAAATCGCATGAAATGAAACAGCCTCTGCATGGCGACAGAAACAATTGGTAAGCAAAGAGGTGGTCTATAGAACATGAGGAAATTCTCACCACGTATGCATAATATCAAGACTGTATAAAGAACTAAAAAAATTAAAACACAGCCGGGCGGCGGTGGTGCACGCCTTTAATCCCAGCACTCGGGAGGCAGAGGCAGGCGGATCTCTGTGAGTTCGAGGCCAGCCTGGGCTACAGAGTGAGTTCCAGGACAGGCTCCAAAGCTACACAAAGAAACCCTGTCTCGAAAAGCAAAATAAAACAAAACAAAAATTAAAATCCCGAACCAAATAATCCAGTCAATGAACTGACAAATGAATCAAATTGATTGTTCTCAAAAGGACAGACGGTCAATAAAGATATGGAAAAGTATTCAATATATTAGCCATCAATGAAGTACAAATCAAAACTGCATTTAGACTCAATCTTATCCCAGTCAAAATGGCTACTATCAAGGAAACACGAGGGAGGAGGACTGTTAAATGCTCTTTGTATCTGTAGTACCCATGAACTCACTTCTCTGGTTGCCTATATAATACCTGTACAAGATTTAGACAGTAAATGTTTAGCATAAATAGGAGGGACCCCTGAGGTTTCACCCCCCACTCAAAGAGCAGTCAAGGGCTGCTGGGGGAGAAGTTACTCTCTTCAGCGATATAACCACTGGTGAGTTACTCATGTGGCAGTGGATAGCTGCATACCCATGCCCACGGTTTAGCCCAGCTAAAACTACTGAGTCACAAAGGAAAACCAAAATTCAAACAAATGTGAAACTGGGATGGAGACCTGGTGGTGGAAAGGTGGAAAGAAGAGGAAAAGTTCATGGGGGGCGGGGGAGGAGGATGGTGAATGTCACTAGAATGCATCACAGCCTGAATAAATTGTTAAAGAATAAACACAATTTAATGAAAGAAAATATGGGATGGGGCCATAGCTCCTTTGGTAAAGTGATTGCTGCACAAGCGTGAGGACCTGAGTTCGATCCCCAGAACCCACATAAAAAAGTCAAGCATGGTTATAATCACTCATGATCCTAACACTGAGGAGAAAGGGGTGAGTGGATCCCAGGGATCACTTACCAGCCAGTCTATCCAACTTAGTGAGTTGCAGCCTGGTGAAAGACCCAGTCTCAGATAAGAAAAGGAAAGGCTGGGTAGTACCTGAAGAAAGACATTGGAGGTTTTTCTGTGATATCACACACAAACACAGAGTGTTTGTGCACACACATACATATATGTACCCGCATACACATCTGCACCACACACATATGCAGAGACAGACAGACAGAAAATAAGCAACAAGTGTTGGCAAGGATGCGGAGGGAAAAGAAACTTTAACCATTGCTGGAGGGGATGCAGATCAGAGCAGTGGTTATGGAAATCAGTTCCTAGGCTCCTCAGAAAAGTCTAGAAACAGAACTGCTGTATGATCTCGTTATGCCACTGGTGGGAATATACAAGAGAGATAGCTGCACATTCACGTTTATTGTGACACCATTCACAATCACCAAATTATGGAATCAGCCTCGCTGTCCGTCAGCAGACGAATGCATAAGGAAAACAAGACAGACTCAGACAGATAAATACCACATATTTTGTCTGATGTGTGAAAGTCAGATTATGGAAGCAAAGACATGAAAGTCGAAGGGAGACAGACTCCGGGGGAAAGGAAGGCGACCAAGAAGGAAGTGGGGAGGGGCACAAGACAGGGAGCTGGCGAGGGATGAGAGCAGTACAGGTATGGAAATGTCACAGGAGACCAGGAGTTTTGTACAATTAAAACATGCTAATAAGAAGACAAAACTATGTAGCTCTAACTGAATATGCACTCTTACTTCTAGATTCTGGAAAAAAAGATATTTTTGTGCCTTTGGAACTTTGTCAAAATCCATTAATGCTGCCCCCCATATATATATATATATATATATATATATATATATATATATATATATATATATATATAAAACATAAAATGTTTTATTTTTATTATTTTAAATTGCTTGCAGATTAACTGGTTTCCACGTGGAATTTTCATGCCCATTTCATTTTGGTGGACTACCAAACATTCGTGTTATATTTTTAGATTCTCCAGACTGGTCTGGCCAACATTTTGTTACTATTATTGTGGACTTGCCGCTCCTGTGTGGTCTCTATTATTACAGCTCTTTATGATGAATCTTATATTGAACCTCCCAATCGTGTTCTCTTTCGAAATGGTTTTGGTTATTCTATGTATGTTAGTCTCTATGACCTCACAACGCTTTAACCAGAACATAGAGGCTTAATGTAATAAACGTTACCTCACAACTTCGCAATTCCTGTGAGTCAGGAACTTCCTACAGCTGAGTTCATCTTTTCTGGATAGATTTATTTATTTATTTATTTATTTATTTATTTATTTATTTATTTATTTATTTATTTATTTTGGTTACTATAAGATGTTAGACAGAGCTACAGTTGTCTGAAGGCTCAACTGTGATAGCAAATTCATTTCTAAATTTACCTCAACGACTATTGGCCAGAGGCTTCAGTGTCCCATGTTTGGCTTCTCCATAAGGCTGTTTATAATATAGCTCTAGCTTCTCTCTAAATGATTGGTGCGTGCGTTCGTGTGTGTGTGTGTGTGTGTGTGTGTGTGTGTGTGTGTGTGTGTGTGTGAGAGAGAGAGAGAGAGAGAGAGAGAGAGAGAGAGAGAGAGAGAGAG
>CABHPR010146360.1:805-17885 GCA_902168415.1 Peromyscus melanophrys
TATTGACCAATAAGCAACATGTTTGACATACAGACCATCCCACAGCAAGTTTGAGGAAATACTTTATCCAAAAAACAACTTTGTGTAACAATCAATAAATATGCCTTTGTATGGCTGTTCGAGGTTCAGTTCATCAGAGGCTACATGTTCCTGCTGCCACACAGGCCTTAAAATTTCACCTTGGAGGGACCTCTTTCTACGACCTACCCACACAACACAGAACACTCCAACAGATTAGTGAGGCTGAGGCTCCTTCAAACTATGCCTCCAGGAGCCTATGGTAACCTTCACCATAGGGGACTGTGGTGGTTTGAAAGAAAATGGCCCCCAAAGGGTGTGGCACTATTAGGAAGTGTGGCCTTGTTGGAGTAGGTGTGGTCTTGTTGGAGGAAGTGTGTCACAGCGGAAGTGGGCTTTGAGGTCTCATGTATGCTTAAGTCATGCCCAGAGAGAGAGACTACTTCCTGTTGCCTGCATATCAACATGTAGCAGCTTCTTCTCCAGCACCATGTCTGCCTGCACACTGCCATGCTCCCTGCCATGATAATAATGGACTAAACCCCTGAAACTGTAAGCTGCCACTTCAATGAAATGTTTTCCTTTGTAAGAGTTGCCTTAGTCATGGTGTCTCTTCACAGCAATAGAAACCCTAACTAAGCCGGGCATTGGTGGCGCACGCCTTTAATCCCAGCACTCGGGAGGCAGAGGCAGGCGGATCTCTGTGAGTTTGAGGCCAGCCTGGGCTACCAAGTGAGCTCCAGGAAAGGCACAAAGCTACACAGAGAAACCCTGTCTCGAAAAACCAAAAAAAAAAAAAAAAAAAAGAAACCCTAACTAAGACAGGGACCAACCTGTAAATTTGCTGGTAGACACATGAGCTACTCATTCAGTATATCAGGAGACCCTATGACCCCTTACAACCAAACAATGGAAGCCCAGGGGTAACAGGGGCTATCAAAGAACACAAAAGGATCACTGACTGGAATGTGAACCTGGGACAAGGAACTGTGACTCATTCTTTCATTGCTATTTCTGAATGTCCCTACCCTTTACTGGGGCAGGACATCCTGAACAAGCTCCAGGCAACAATATCGTTCTCAGGAGACATTCCTGCAGTTGGGAAGCCCTGCTAAGGCTTTTAACCATTATCTGCCCAATAAGTGAGAAATAGCTGCTCCTCCAAAATCCAACTCATTCCTTGGGAGGGGGATGGAAAAAGTTGTTGATCCAGGAAGTTCTGTGGTGATATATCGTGTATGTCAATGAAGTTTGGCTGGGAATCAGAGAACAAAGCCAGCTACTAAATTAGACATAGAGGTCAGGCAGTGGTAGCACACGCCTTTAGTCCTAGCATTCAGTAGGCAGAGATTCATCTGGATCTCTGTGAGTTCAAGGCCATACTGGGAACAGAGCCAGGCGTGGTAGCACATGCTTTTAATCCCAGCACTAGGAAGGAAGGAAGGAAGGAAGATGGCATAGAAAGGGATATAAGGCGTGAATAAGCAGGAAGTCTCTCTCTTGAGGCTGAAGATTTTGTAGAGGTAAGAGCTTGGCTGGCTTGTTCTGTTTTCACCCCAATATCTAGCTCCACTTTTTGTTTGTTTGTTTTTCTTTTCTTTTCTTACTAAACAGAGCATTTAGCAATTCATGTTACAAAGGTCCTAGGGTCTGGGGAGAGGACAATCCTCCTGGCTTGGCAGAACATGTGCCACCTGTCATAGCACATCTAACATCAGGGTTAATGCCCATCCGGTCAAGCAATATACCATCAGTTCAGAAGACGGAGAAGTGGTTAAGATTCACATCACGTGCCTCCTTGAGGCAGGCACACTTATTCCTTGCCAGTCAGCCTGGAATACCCCCTTGTTGCCTGTCCAAAAGCCTAAACTCGAGACTATAGACCAATGCAAGATTTGAGGGAAGGGAACAAGAGGGTAGAATCCATTTACTCAATGGTTCCAAATCCCTATAGTTTGCTCAGTTTATTACTACCAGAGCATAAAGTTTACATTGCATTGGACTTACATTACATTGCATTAGGACTAACCCTAACTCTAACCCTAACCCTAACCCTAACCCTTAAAAGATACATTCTTCTCCATCACTCTGTCAAAATTAAGTCAGCCCATCTTCACATTTGAATATGTAGATGACTTGTTATTGGCTGCTAAATATGAGGAGCACTGTTTGAGAGCCACCAGAGGCCTTTTGGAAACTCTAGCCCATTTAGGCTATAGAGTTCCTAAAGAGAAAGCCCAAATTTTCTAGCTCCAGAATATCTACTTGGGGTATGAACCGAGAGAAGGGAAAAGACTGTTGTCCCAGGCCTGCGTAGTGGTCATAATGCAAATTCCAACTCCAACCATCAAGAAACAAGTTAGGGAATTTCTGGGAGCTGTTGGATATTGCTATCTTTGGATCCCTGGGTTTGCTGAAATTGCCAAATCCTTGTACTCTGCCACAGCTGGGACAACAATCCTTTGGAATGGATTGAGGAACATGAATGGGCCTTTAAGAACTTAAGAGGCCCTGGTACAGACCCCCACTTTAACTCTTCCTGATATCTCTAAGCCCTTTCATCTTTACCTCCATGAAAGAAAGGACATTGCCAAGTGAGTCCTGACTCAGACCCTGGGTCCCTGGAAAAGGCTGATAGCTTGCATCTCAGAGAGAATGGGTCCTGTAGCCTCTGGATGGCACCTCTGTTTAAGAGCCATTGCAGCCACCACAATTCTTGTTAATAAAAAAAAAAAGCTGACAAGCTTACATTGGGACAGACTCTAACTATAACATCTCCATGTGTTGTGAAAGCCCTGCTGAGAGATGTCAGCAACCAGTGGATGTCTAATGCCCATCTGTATCAGTCCAAATGTAATTGTCTCCAATAAGCTCATAGGGAGTGGCCCTATTAGGAGGAGTGGAAGACTTGTGTCATGTTAGGGATGGGTATTGAGGTCTCCTATGCTCAAGCTATGCCTAGTTTAGTTCACTTCCTGTTGTCTGTGTATCAAGATGTAGGACTATCAGCTCCTTCTCTAGCACTATGTCCTCCTGCACACCATGTCCTGCCATGATGATAATGGACTGAACCTCCGAACTGTTAGCCACCCCAATTTAATGTTTTCCTTCATAAGAGTTGCCGTGGTCATGGTGTCTCTTCACAGCAATAGAAACTCTTAGGCAGAAGTTGGTACTAGGGACTAGGGTATTGTTGTGATAGGCCTGACCATGCTTTTGTTGAGGGAATATGGGCCTTGGGACTGTGTATTAGAAAAGCAGTTGAATGCTTAAGTGCTGCTTAATGGGCCATACTAGAAGGAGCTTGGAAGACTGTGCTATTGCATGTACTTTGCTGAACTGTAGGGGCCTGGCTCAAGAGGTTTTAGAGGAGAAGAATTTTAATATATGACTTAGAGATTGTTTTTGTGATATTTTGGTAAAGAATGTGGTTGCTTTTTGCCCTTGTCTGAAGAGTCTGCCTAAGGATAAAGTGAAGAGATTTGAATTAATTCCATTAGCAGATGAAATCTCAAAATGGTCTAATAAAGACTTTGTCATATGGTTACTGGTGTTCATGCTTATAAAGATCTATAATTAAAAGGAGCATCTGGGCAGTGGTGGTGCATGCCTTTAATCTCAGCACTCAGGAGGCAGACCAGGCAGATCTTTGTGAGTTCGAGGCCAGCCTGGTCTACAGAGCGAGATCCAGGAAAGGTGCAAAGCTACACAGAGAAACCCTGTCTCAAAAAACGAAAAAATAAACAAACAAATAAATAAAAGGAGCAAGCTGAGCAAGGAAAAATACAAAATGTACAATTTGAGGAGAAAAAGCACTAGGAAGTAGAATGGAACTGAGTTCAGTGTTCAAGGAGATAAACAGATTAAAAATGGAATAAAGGGAGTGGAGACCTCAGGACAAAATCCCACCCACCCAAATTTACAACTTGTGAAAAGGAATTAAAGAAAAGCTTAGAGCCAGGTGTGGTGATGCATGCCTTTAATCCCAGCACTTGGAAGGCAGAGGCTGGCAGATCTGAGTCTGAGGACAGCCTGGTCTAAGAACAAGTTCCAGAACAGCCAAACTTAGGCAGTGAAGGAAACCATTGAGAAAACAGAAAGGTGGTGAAGATGTAATTGAATGAGGGAGCCATGTTCCAGCCCCAGTAAGCAGCAGAACTTGGCAGTTTTGGCCAAATGGTTCTGGTTTTATAGTTAAGCACAGAAGAAAGAGATTATGGAATATTCCTTTGTCACTAAGGAAAGTTGCTGAGGCCAGGCATGTGTCAAGGGTGCCCCTGAATGGAGGCCCAGATAGGCCATTGTGTAAAGTTGTGAAGTTGAAACCTGGATTGCCTTGGAGACCCCAAGAAGTTAGAGATGCCAGAGTCTTGGTTTACCTACCCAGAAAGCTGCTAATAGGCCTTGGAACCAGCCCAAGAGAAAGACATATGTTGCAGTCAACAAAGCTTAAAGGAGTTGGAGATCTGGAGTGTTTTGGCATCAGACATGGAGATACAGAGTTTGGAGTTTGCCTGGCTGGTTTTTGGTCTTGCTTTGGTCCAGTATTTCCTAACTGTGGTCCCTTCCCTACATTTTGGTATTGTAATGTATATCGTGTGGCCATCATATGTTAGAAGTATTTGGTCTGGGGCTGGAGAGATGGCTCAGAGGTTAAGAGCACTGGCTGCTCTTCCAGAGGTTCTGAGTTCAATTCCCAGCAACCACATGGGGGCTAACAACCATCTGTAATGAGATCTGATGCCTTCTTCTGGCAGGTAGGCTTACATGCAAGCAGAACACTGTATACATAGTAAATAAATAAATCTTTAAAAAAAAAAGAAGTATGTGGTCTGTTTTTTTTATTTTGATTTATAGGGGATTGCAGTTAAGAGATTCCATGAATCTCAGAAAAGACTTTGAACTATGGACTTTAAAACATTGTTGAGACTGATAGACTATGGGGATTTTGAAGTTGGACTAAATGTATTTTGCATTATGATATTGTTACAAGCTTATGGGGTTCAGGGAGTGGAATGTGGAAGTTTGATGTAATTGGCCCCCATAAGCTCATAGGGAGTGGCACTGTTGGGAAGTGTGGCCTTGCTGAAGTAGGTGTGGCCTTGTTGGAGGAAATGTGTCACTATGGGGGCTGGTTTTGAAGTCTCCTATGCTCCAGCTACACCTAGTTCAATTCACTTCCTCTTGCCTGCAGATCAAGATGTAGAACTCTCTAATGTAATAAATCCATGGGAGTCTGCTTAAGGAGTATTAGGGAAATTTATTAAGGTAAATTAAGGAAATACACTCAGGAATACAGAACGGAGTAGACAGCTGAAGTCATCCTCTGATCTGAACAGGAGCTAATCCACCTGCCAGTTCAATCACACCAAGAAGCAGGGAGCAGGGAGAAGGGACTCATGACCCTTCTCCCTTTTCTTTCAAATAAATAAATAAATAAATAAATAAATAAATAAATAAATAAATAAATAAATAATAAATAAATAAATAAATAAATAAATAAATAAATAAAACATGAAATTGTCTAGTTGCTGGAGGCCATCTGGCTCCTGAGGAACTGGCCATAATTTACTGGCCAGGATACCAAAAAGACAAAAAGCCCCCAAAACTCACGGTAACACCTATGCAGATCAAGTTGCCAAAGAGGCTGTTCTTGGGGAACCCAAACCCCAGACTGTTCTGGAACTGTCTGCTATCCCTGAGTCCCAACTCTGCCCAATGAAGATGTTCCTTCGTATGACCCAGAAGAAATCAAGTCATATTCTGACTTGGTGGCCCAAGAGAGCTGCAATAGATGGTGGATCTTGCCTGAAGGAAGAATCTGCATGTCAAAGGTACTAGGCCCGGGGCTTCAGTGATGGCTCAGTGGTTAAGAGCACCAACTGTTCTACCAGAGGACCCAGGTTCAATTCCCAGCACCCACATGGCAGCTAACAACTGTCTGTAACTCTAAGATCTGACACCCTCACACAGACATACATGCATACACCAGTGCACATAAAATAAAGATAAATAAATTGTTATTTAAAAGAAAAAAAAAGGTACTAGTCCCAAACTGGCTAACTGCCTCACATTGCACACTGATTGAAGCTTAAAAAAAGAGCTATCAAAGCCCACTTCCACAGTGACACACTTCTTCCAACAAGGCCACACCTCCTAGCAGTACCACTCCCTTTGGGTGCCATTTTCTTTCAAACCACCATAGTCATTCAGTGGTTTGTGGATGTTTGTTATCATTTGGGGGGTTGATTTCAGGTTGTTATTGGTAATGGTCAGGAAAAAGGCTGAACAAAGGAGATTAGATTCAGGGATCTCTTTCTGAAGAGAAAAGGCGGGGAGGGATATAGTATAGAAATGATGGGATAAAAGGATGGATTGTTGAGTCTACTTTTGAACAAACACTAGTTTCAGATATTTTACATTGGTATGGATTTTTGTATACTGATACAAAGTTAAGGTTATTTTTGTTATACTGTATAGAAGTTTCTACTCTTGTTTAATGTATTGTACCTATGCAGCTCATTTAAAAATGTAATGTGAAGTTCAAGTCCTTAAGAGCTATTATTATAAACTATTTAGGATAATTAAGGAACACAGGTTAGTAGTTAGACATCTATAACAGTTAAACTTGCAGTCATGTTAGGTATGTTTTCAAGTCATACAAAAATATATTTTAGACAGATAGATGGTTTTCAAACACTTCAAAGACCTCCAGTGCTGTGGGCCGCAGGAATATATCTTAAGAACTCAGCTGGTTATGGCAAAGTCACTACCTGAAGGGATCAAGGAATTCTTTCAGAGGAAGCCAAATTCCAAGGAGCTTTTGGTGTTACTTGGCTTGTTATATATCAGCTGTCTTCTGTTATGAAAATCATGTGTGCCTTCATAGTTTTCCCAATTGATTTTTCTCTAAGAAAGGCTAACAGTGTGGACTGATCACTCTCTGGACATACACATTCAAGGTATTTGGAGAACAGCCTCAGGAAAGGCTTCCTCTGGAATCAGGTATCTCCCTTAGCCACTTTCAAGGACTAACAGTAATAACAGTCCATATGCTAGTCTCCTGATTTAAGGCAAATTCCACAAGGAGACACCGCCTAGGTCAGGTGGACGTTAATAGCTTTACACAATTTAGCTTGGACCCTCCTTTCTTACAGACTTATTAACTTCATAGACCTTTAACTCCTTATCTAACCACTTCTAGGAATATTTAGATAACCTTCTGTGCTGACAGCTATGCTCAGCCAGAACCCCAGTTCAAGCCTCCCTGTAATTATCATCATTGGCAGCATCTGGCCAGGTCCATCCCCAGATGGAGGAAAGTACCTTATCAGAGATACCTCTGTACCCTCTAAGAACAGACTTAAGCATCCAGATTACCTATTTGAGAAGGCCTGGTGGATGTGCCAATTAAGCTTAACTTCCTCCTTTCCCAAATCTTACCTCTAGTTCCAGATCTCCCTTTAACTATCACCAGAGGCATCTAACTGTACACAGATTGCCTAGTGACCGAGCACACCTTCCACCACCCTGCAGAAAAAATGGCAGATAACTTGGACAGATGGAAGCCAAAGGAAAAAAGAAGGCAGTTTTTTTGTTTTTGTTTTTGTTTTTTTCCGAGACAGGGTTTCTCTGTGTAGCTTTGCACCTTTCCTGGAACTCACTCAGTAGCCCAGGCTGGCCTCGAACTCACAGAGATCCACCTGGCTCTGCCTCCCGAGTGCTGGGACTAAAGGCATGCGCCACCACCGCCCGGCAAGAAGGCAGTTTTATTTTCTCCCATTTACCTAGCAACTTATAGATTCTTAACATTTTCTACCAATCATGTTTAAGACTATAGTTGAGCACTTAAGATCCTTCTTCTTAGATATTACCTGAATTTAGCCTTTAGTTAATTCATTTCCCCACTGGTCACTTCTCTTTGGGGTTGCAAATGATAATTAATGGTTATTGCCCCTCTATGTGATTCTTATCACCCCTCTGTTTGACCCTGGAAGCCTGGCTTTGCACTGCCAAGGGAATACTGCTTGTAAGTGTATATATACCGGGACTCCCAGGGAACAGGAGGGGAAGAAGAAGATTTGGAAGAATAAATGACTGGACTAAGAGCTCGGTGTGCTGAGATTCTATTTCCCAAAAATAGTCCTTGCCATTCATAGTTCTCTCTCCTGAGCCCCTGGGATATATAATATTAAGGCTGGTCCCTGTAGCATGAATCTTAAAGAGTCTTATTAACAAAAACAAACCCAGAGCCAGGTATTGGGGTGAACACTGAATGATTAGAGAGACAGAACCAGCCACAGCTACCTCACCTTGATGGATCCTCAGCTTGTCTTGTTTCCTCAGACTGGAAGCCTCTGTGTCATCATATCCGAATGGCTCTCAGCTAAACTGTGCTTCTTGAAAGCCTGAATGCTTAACCAGCCAAATGCTTCTAGTTTCTGGTCCTCATGCCTTATATACCTTTCTGCTTTCTACCACCACTCCCTGGGATTAAAGGTTCGCTTTCTGAGATTAAAGGCGTGTGTCACCACGCCTGGCCGTTTCCAATGTGGCCTTGAACTCACAGAGATCCAGAGGGATTTCTGTCTCTGGAATGCTAGGATTAAAGGAGTGTGCTACCACTGCCTATCCTCATGTTTAATATTGTGGCTGTCCTGTTCTCTGACCCCAGATAAGTTTATTAGCATACACAATAATTTGGGGAACACAATACCACCACAGGTCTCTCTATTATACAAGACTACAGAATATGGTATTTAAGCTTTTCATGACAGTGATGCTCTTGGCAGCACCAATTTACTTCAGAGAAGATGATGGGCATCGAGGAAACTCCCTATCGAGTTTGCTTTTAATGTGGCAAGACTAGCCCTTTGAGCAAGAAACTGCTCTTGTCTTGATTGCTGACAGTACGTTGTACAAACTATATAAACAGGACACAAAGAAAAAAGACTGTTGAACTTTGTCAAAACAAGGTGAGACAGTCCTTCAAAACTCCTGCTTCACAGAGGTCTGTCAGAAATTCTAGGCCTGTCGGTTGAAGATGGATGCTCCAAAGTTACAAAGGAACCTTAGATGACTGACTCTCCAGGCAGCCAGATGTCTCTGTCACGTGCAGTTTTGGAAGAGTGGCTTTCATTGCACTTCCTGTTTAATCAGGTAATATTACATATATCCTTCTGGGGTGTTTGATGGAGTCGAAGACTAGGTAGTTGTAGTTTTCCTTAGTCATGATAGAAGGTAAATTAGGTACAGAGCTTTGAACTCACCAAGATAGGATAAATAATGGAGTATTTTCTTTAAATCTGCCAAAAACAAATTGAATGGGCATTGTAAATGTAATACTTACTTGGCAATTGTTCTTTTTTTGTTTTTGTTTTTTTTGTTTTTTGAGACAGGGTTTTTCTGTGTAGCTTTGAAGCCTGTCCTGGAACTCACTCTGTAGCCCAGGCTGGCCTCAAACTCACAGAGACCTGCCTGCCTCTGCCTCCTGAGTGCTGGGATTAAGGCCTGCCTCTGCCTCCTGAGTGCTGGGATTAAAGGCGTGCACCACCACCATGCAATTGTTCTTATTGTATATATTTTTACTAAGTTAGAGTTAAAACCTTTCCTTTTTATTTAGACAAAAAGGGGGAAATGTTGTGTTTTTGTTAATAAGGGGCAACGTAATCTCTTCTGTAACTGCTTCTTAGTGGAAATTAAGGCTTCATTGTCAGGACTCAGGAAGGCTGGAATGCTTGTCAACGGCCAGGAAGGGAAAGGAATGCAGGCTGGCAAACATCTGTTTCACTCCTGCCCAGGTTCTGCAGGACCACCAGGTGCCAGGAAGAATAGGCTGCTTTGGAGTAGTCTGGAACTGCTGGTTCAAGAAAGGGTTCAGGCTGGTTGGAAATCCTGTCAGAAGCACCTGTGATTTACATCAGTTTACAGCAAGTCCAAGTCCAGCTGGTTTTGATTTGGAGCAGTTTGCAGTCTTCAGTTGATTTGTAATTCTATTTGAACAAATACAGACTAGTGTCAGAAGGTAAAGTTAAGGAACTTAGGGGAAAATATTTATCTTGGGTGTACACTTGAAACTTCCAGGCCTGCGGTCCTGGTAGCTGGGGGTGTGGGAGTAGTCCCAAGACTAGGGGAAGCAGAGAGAGAGAGAGAGAGAGAGAGAGACAGACAGACAGACAGACAGACAGACAGACAGAGACAGACAGAGACAGACAGAGACAGAGAGAGACAGAGACAGAGAGACAGAGAGACAGAGAGACAGAAAGCCCACTCTCAAGAATAGGCAGTAGGTGGGAAGCTTAGACTGTTGGTTGACAGGAGTCTTTATCTGGAACCTGTTTGACCTGTGACAGGTGGATTCAAGTTAGGACTCCCTGAAGCTGATATGAATTTTTTAAGTTTACAAAAAGGGATAAAAGTTTTAAATATATCAGCGTTGCCACTGTTTATACTCTATACTGAAATCTACATTATAGAAAATGCAGCAGACTCATGCCTTTAAAATTTTGAGCTTGTAACTATGATAATAGGCTAGATTAACAGCTTATCAGAACTCCATTGATTAATGTTAAAATTCTGAACTTTTGAAGTCTTAGTATAACAATAGCATAGTAAGAAGGAAAACAGTCTGAAATATTTCTAATATACCTTAAATCACTCCTCAGACCTTTATAACTTGCATTTATGTGTCTTAAATCACTTTCTTAGGCCCTCATAACTAACTTAAGCTTTTACATCCTCAGACCTTTACAATTTGCATCTACATACCTTAAATTACATTCTTAGACCCTCACAACTTACATAAACATCAAAGACTTTCTTTTTCCATCCAATAATATACCATGAGATACCAGTGATTAGTGAGAGCAGTCACTGCAAAAAAGTTCAGGAATAGTAAAAAGTTACATTGAAAACTGTTTTGTGAGTTTATTTCTTTCAGTGTGAAGTCAGCCAGCAAGGCAAACTGCCTTTGAGTCTGATTTTTACATATGAAATGGACTGACCAGGCAGCTGCAGCCTTGTGGGAGGAGCTGGGTGCTTGCTGCTGTTAAATTGATAACACTACAGTTAGCCATCAACATTATCAGAGATCTGAGAAGAATACATTAGAGCAGGAAGTGTAATCTAAATGGCCTCTGTATCAGTTAAAATGACAGAGACTTACCCACTACCTGGACAGTTACCCTAGGTTCCACTGTGGCACACAGAAGGAACTTGAGAAAACTGACCTATCTTGGTGAGACAGAGAGGGCTATTAACCTAACACTGGCCACAGTTTGGGCAGGACCCTGATGGTGTGTGAGGCATGGAACAGTTCTTTGCCCAGTGGTTAGTGTTACCACAATCCAGGCATAGTCATCTGTGCCCCATCTTCTTCTTTGGAGACCTTAGGGTCAATACTAATAGCTGGCATTTCTGTCTATCATAGGGTTTTTTTTTCATTAAACACTTTAAATGCCATATTCAGCAGATTTCTGAGGAGTTTGAGGACCATCTATTTAGTTTACCTAATTTTAATCAAACTTTCCTTTTAGTTACTTGCTATAGGCTTAATCTTGAAAACATATACAGGAGGCTAAATAAAGCTTGTCCCTGTAAATGAATCACATTTGTGCTTAGCATGACTATGAGCCTAGTTCTGAGTACATTAAATAATTTGATCACTTATAAGGTGACTGAGCATTAACGTACATGTCTTAATCATCTTTAACAGTTTACAACAAGTTAGTAGCTTATACAAGATTAAGATTTTACAATTTTATCCCTGTTAAGTTTGGGCCTTAAAACTTTGAATTGAAGATTTAATTGAAGATCCTTTAGCATCCAAATAAAATTTTAAACCATAAATACAGTCACAAAGACAAAGAGGCTAGACATATATCTTCAAGTCAGTTTCTGGTAGCCTGAATAGACCTTAGGAATTTAAAAATCTTACTTATCAAATATACCTTATTTACCAAACATATGTTGTTCCCTATTTAAAAGTTTCTAGAAGCCTGGTGTGAACACAGAAAATACATAGGTAGTTAGACATAAATCTCTAAGTCAGCTTTTGTTAATCTGAACAGACTGTTATAACTTAGGAATTTATAAACCTTATTTATCAAATATTCCTAATTCATCAAGCATAAGATTGTAGTTATCTAAAATTTTCTGGAAACCTGGTGTCGAGCAGTTAGTACAGACATAAGTAGTTAGACATCTTTTTTTTTTTTGTTTGTTTGTTTGTTTGTTTGTTTGTTTGTTTGTTTTTCTAAACAGGGTTTCTCTGTGTAGCTTTGGTGCCTGTCCTGGATCTCGCTCTGTAGACCAGGCTGGCCTCGAACTCACAGAGATCTGCCTGCCTCTGCCTCCCGAGTGCTGGGATTAAAGGCGTGTGCCACCACCGCCCGGCATAGTAGTTAGACATCTTTAAGTCAGTTTCTGTTCACCTGAATAGACCTCTATAACCTAGGAATTTATCATCATACAAAATCCACCCTAATCCAAAATAATTTGGCTACTTGCTGTTGCCTCCTTAGTCTAAAAAGGAGATACAATGGTAAGCAGAGGACTCAGTGGGACTAAGAAGTTTTATGATTGTTGCCTTAGTTGGTTTATACTACAAGGTTATCTTAATCGAGACAGTGGTGAAGTTACATGTACTCTTTAGCCTTAGCAAAGATGGCTGCCAGTCATTACTTCTTCCTTTCCAAACTGGTCATCAGCCAAAGATTGAGGCAAGCCACATAGTTGAAAAATAAGTTTAAATTTTTCTTTTTGGATTTTCAAGACAGGGTTTCTCTGTATAGCCCTGGCTATGTAGACCAGGCTGGCCTCGAACTCACAGAGATCTGCCTGCCTCTGCCTCCCAAGTCCTGGGATTAAAAGCATGCACAACCACCACTCAGCCATAGTTGCTATTTAAAAACATCTCTTTTTCTAAACAAGAGTTTAATTCCAGTTACATATTCAGATACAGTATGCTATAGCAGATCTTTCTTTCTTTTTTTTTTTTTTTGGTTTTTTTCGAGACAGGGTTTCTCTATGTAGCTTTGAGCCTTTCCTGGAACTCACTCTGTAGCCCAGGCTGGCCTCAAACTCACAGAGATCTGCCTGCCTCTGCCTCCCAAGTGCTGGGATTAAAGGTGTGTGCCACCACCGCCCGGCAGCAGATCTATCTTTCTAAACAAGAGTTGAATCACATATATAATATGCTGTAGCAAACTAAGATTACCTATTAGCCTTTTGTTATATGTTTTAAGTTAACTTTTTATTACAGATTTTGCAATTTTTTTTGTTTTGTTTTGTTTTCCAAGACAGAGTTTCTCTGTGTAGCTTTTGGAGCCTGTCCTGGAACTCACTTTGTAGACCAGGCTGGCCTCGAACTCACAGAGATTCACCTGCCTCTGGATCCTGGGATTAAAGGTGTGCACCACCACCACCCGGCAGATTTTGCAAATTTTTTTTTTTAAAGATTTATTTATTATGTATACAGCATGTATGACTGCAGGCCAGAAGAGGGCACCAGATCTCATTAGAGATGGTTGTGAGCCACCATGTGGTTGCTGGGAATTGAACTCAGGACCTCTGGAAGAGCTGCCAGTGCTCTTAACCTCTGAGCCATCTCTCCAGCCCCTTTGCAAATTTTTAACCATACCTAAAGTACTCACAAATCCTGAGATACAGTTTACACAATAGTCTTAAGAGATTTTCTTTGAGAGCAGGGAACAAAGAAATCATAGAGACAGAAGATTTTCAAAAGTAGGAAAAGCTTTGAGAAAAGAGAGTTTAGGAAGTGGACAGCAGAGAAAGTTTAGGTATAAGAGATTTGGGGATCATTTGTTTGTGCAGTGGCAGAAGTTGTTCCCACATCAGAGAATTTAGAAATCAAGTGTGCCATTTTTGTGACCAGTACTGAGTCCAAGCCATTTACGGTAAGACAATAAGGCTTTAAAGAAATGTCTGAGTCCGAGGAGGAAAAGAGAAAAGGTCAGAGGCCAGATCTCCGCCAGAGGGAAGGTTCCAAGAGGGAGCTGAGCTACAGACACAGGGTCGAAAGCAGGAACTCCATCCAAGGGAGGATTCCAATACTGTAGAGGTCCAGGAGGATGGAAAGAAGAGTCAGAGCAGGCAGCTCTGAAGGGGAGGTGAGGAAAAGGTTGCAAACAGTAACTCCAACTGAAGGAGGAGTCCAACATCCTAGAGGCCCAAAAGGGTAGAAGGAAGCTGCAGGGCTTCCAGGAGGGAGCTGAGAGATAGAAAAGACCAGGGCAGAAGAGCGAAGGGTAAGTGTCTTGGTGACAAGAATTTCAATCCAGGGCCCCCCCAAGAGGACTGAGAGACCTGTCAGAGAGAAATATCCCAAATCATAGAGGGGAGGCATCCCTTTCCACATGATGGGGGCCCTGGAGGGTGAGAGGAAGCTTCCTGGCACACTGGTGTGACTTTTACAGTAATGGTAGACAAAGCAGGCAGCTCCAGGGAGACACTTACCCTGTAGAGGAGGAGAGGTGAGTGGGTAGAGCAGGCAGAGAAGAAAGCAGCTGAAGAGGCAGCCTGGGAAAAGGGAGGGTTCCAACAGAGGAAGAGGGGCAGCTCTCTTAGCAGTGAGATGCCCATGTGGTGGGTACCCAAGAGAGTATAGCAGGCCCCAGGAGCCAGAGAGACTGAGAAGAAACTTACCAAGTAGGCAAGGAGAGCCAAATGGTTAGAATAAGTAGAAGGAAGCAGGGGCTGAAGAGGTGGACTCCAGAACAGGAGTCCACTAGGGGGGTAGCAGAAGCCAGCAGAAACCAGTGATCCACACCTACACGCCTTAGGAAAGACAAATCAGCAGCCTGCTTCCATTAGGAGAGGCCAAGCCCCTTGGAAGGGGCTCACTTATGCTCCTCCCAGGTTTCAGGCTGCAGACGTAGTATAAAGTGAGGACATGTCCGCTGCAATAATGGTAGGGGGAAGGTTTTTATTGCAGACATGAAGGAGACTACAGCTAGAGGCATCTGGAAGAGTCCAGAGCAGAGAAAGTAGTAGACTAAACATGGCCAGCAGACTGCATCAGGCCATGAGAAGAAGGGGCGGGGAGAGGGGCGGGGAGGAGGGCGAGAGAGGAAGAGAAGAAAGGATCTCTTAAGAAAGAGGGGGCCAGAGAATGCCCAGAGAGGAAGAACCAGGAAGGCACATGGCTGAAATGGCAGGGTTATATAGGAATGAGAAGCTGGGGAAAGGGGAGCCCACGAGCTGGAGAAGTTTAGGGCAGGGGGTGTAGTGAGAAGAGCCACAGGTACTGAGTGGGTCTGGAGGCCAGCATGTTCTTTGGTATGCTCATAGGCACCATGGTTAGCCATTTGTTCTGACCTTCTCTGGACTCAGACACTCCGGACGTGCCTTCAGCTAATTTGTCACTTGGACATCTACAGGACCATCCTTTTTTCAGGTTACAGCAGACAACAATAGAGACTGCAAAAACAAGTAGTAGTGGTAGTAGTGGTAGTAGTAGGAATAGCCGGTTTCTGTGATCTGAAAGTGAGAAAAACAAGAAATATTTTGGTCAAGTCAAGAACAGACATTTTTTTCTGGCAGTCTATGATGAAGGACAAATGGCAAAGCCAACGGTCTTCTTCCTGGCATGGCAGAGGCCAGATGACAGGCCCAGCACAGGTGGAACTGGGCCATTTTTTTTTTTTTTTTTTTTTTTTTTTGACATTAAGTTAGGGCGACCTAGGAAGAGGGAATCTCGGCTGAGAAAATGCCTATACCAGATTGCCTGTAGGCAAGTCTGTGGGGGCATGTTCTTGATTGCTAATCAAGAGAGGAGGCCCACTGTGGGCAGTGCCACTCCTGAGCAGTCTAAGAAAGCCAACTGAGCAAGTCACGGGGAGCAAGCCATGGAGCGTTTCTTCATGGCCTCTGCTTGAGTTCCTGCCCACATCCTTTCATGGTGGACTGTCAGCTGTAAGCAAGTTACAAATAAGTCCTTTGCTCATTAAGTTGCTTTTGGCCAGCATTTTATCTCAGCGATGCAAAGCACACTAACACAAGCAGGAAGGGAGGCCACCATGCTGGCGCTCCTGGGAACAGAAAGGACTGGCCTTGTGTTCCAACAGGAAGGAGACATCCTCGCTCCCGAGAGTTTGTTGACTATGATACAATTTGGCAAAACACACATCACACGAAAACTTAATATCTCACCACTTTCAGAACACCTGAGGTGTTTTTCACGGCTGTGCAGCCATCTCCACACCAGTCTTTAGAATTTTCTTATCTTCCCTCACTGACCTCTGCCCCCAGTGGACACTAACTTCCCAGTCTTGCTCCCAGACCGTGGTTCCCAATGTTCTCTATTTCACCTCTGTCAGCTTGTTGCTCCAGGAACGCCCAGGTACAACCACACTGGCCCGTAGGGCCAGGCTTATTTCACTTAGTACACGTCTTTAAGGTTTATTATACTGCTGTGTCAGAGTGTCTGTCCTTTTCAAGAGAGAATGCTATTCCACTGAATATGCTTCCCCCCTTGGGCTGTTGACACTCACAGCTGTGCAGTGCTAGAATTATAGGCCAGGGCCAGTGTATCCTAGTTGAATTTTACTGTATCTTTTTGGAGTACTGGGGATTGAATTTAGGGCTTCATGAATGCTAGGAAAATGCTCTACCACTGAGCTTCAGCCTTATTCAATGTTCAGCTCAAGGATCTACTTATTGTAAAGAATTATTTAAAATTCCATTAACACGTGAATGAAGACACATGTGGGTTGTAGATAATGATTCAGTCATGAAAAAAAAAAATGAGGCCCTGATAGCTTCAACCTAGATCAGCCTTAAAATATGATGCTCAGGGGCTGGAGAGACGGCTCAGTGGTTAAGAGCACTGACTGCTCTTTTAGAGGAACCAGGTTCAATTCCCAGCACCCATATGGCAGCTCACAACTGTTTGTAACTCCAGTCCAGGGGACTCTGACACTTTCATACTAATGCATGTTAAATAAATTATTAAAAAACACCATGATGCTCAGGTGGCTGGAGAGATGGTTCAGTCATTAAGAGCACTGGCTGCTCTTGCAGAGGACCCAGGTTCAGTTCCCAG
>CABHPR010146361.1:0-12745 GCA_902168415.1 Peromyscus melanophrys
TTAGGTCTCATACAGCTTAGATTGGCCTCCAACTTGCCATGTGGGTGAGGGTGACCATGAACTCCTGAGCCTCTCCCGAATCTGCAGAGTGCTCAGGAGTCAGGTGTGCTTCACGGTAGGTGGTTCAAAGTTCCAGTTTTGCAAGATAGAAAAATATCTAGGGATCATGTGCACAGCTGCAGTCAAAGGTCAATGCTAGCGTGCTTGCTCTGCATTATGAGGTTCCATTTCTGGAAAGAAGCCAAGCCAAATCCACTACTTGCTACAGAAATTCACACTTAAAAATTGTTACTGTGAGCCAGGCGGTGGTGGCGCATGTCTTTAGTCCCAGGCGGATCTCTGTGAATTCGAGGCGAGCCTGGTCTACAGAGCAAGATCCAGGTCAGGCACCAAAACTACACAGAGAAACCCTGTCTCCAAAAACCAAAAACCAAAACAACAACAACAACAACAACAACAATTGTTACTCTGGGCACCCGAGCCTCAGACATTTCCCCAGCTCTCTGGGTCACTCTTGTTCTTGGCACAGCATACCTTTGTCTTCCTTAATACATTTCTCTATAAATTAAACAAAATGTTTTAATTATGTGTATGTATGTGTCTGCATGTGGGTATACACATGAGTGCAGGTGCCTTCAGGGCCAGAGGCATCGTGTGTGACACACCAGGGGCTGGTGTGTGACAAGGGCCTGTGAGCCGCTGGATGTGGGTGCTTTGTGTGCACTTGTGGGGATGTGAATGCACGCATGTGCAGCACAGCTATGGAGGGCAAAAAGAGGAAAAAAAAACCAAAACAACAACAGAAAAACCCCACATGTGCCGGGCAGTGGTGGCACAGGCCTTTAATCCCAGCACTGGGGAGGCAGAGTCAGACGGATCTCTGTGAGTTCGAGGCCAGCCTGGTCTATAGAGTGAGATCCAGGACAGGCACCAAAGCTACACAGAGAAACCCTGTCTCGAAAAACAACAACAAAAAAATCCACGTCATTTTCTTCCAGAGAGGTCCTCTTATCAGCCTGGAACTGCAAGTTGGGCAGGCTAGCTGGCATATGAGCTTGAGGGACCTGCCAATCTCTGCCTTGTACTTCACCATCACTGGGTGAAGTAGAGACACTACCTCACCTGGCTTATTGGGTTCTGGGGACCTGAACTCAGTTCCTTACACTTGCAAGGCAAGTGATTTAGCAATTGAATCATCCCCTAGTTCCTAAATTCAAAAAAAAAAATTTTAAGCTGGGTATAGTGGCAGCGCACACCTTTAATCTCAGCACTCGGGAGGCAGAGGCAGGCAGATCTCTGTGAGTCTGAGAGCAGCCTGGACTACAGAGTGAGTTCCAGGATGTTCAGACCCTGTTTTTTTTTTTTTTTTTTTCCTTTTTCTTTTCCTTTGGAGACAGGGTCTCTCTGTGTAGCTCTGGCTGTCCTGAAATTCTCTCTGTAGACCAAGCTGGCCTCAAACTCAAAGACCTGCCTGTCTCTGCCTCCCTAGTGCTAGGTTTAAAGGCACACACCACCACCGCCCAGCAAGACCCTGTCTTAAGAAAACAAAACAGCCGGGCGTTGGTGGCGCACGCCTTTAATCCCAGCACTTGGGAGGCAGAGGCAGGCGGATCTTTGTGAGTTCGAGGCCAGCCTGGTCTACAAAGTGAGATCCAGGAAAGGTGCAAAGCTACACAGAGAAACCCTGTCTTGGAAAAAAAAAAAAAAAACACAAAAAAAACCCCTTACATTTTGTTTAAATTATGTGCATGTGTGCACCTGGGTGTGGGTGCAGGTGTGGAGGTCAGAGTTGGTTCCCTCTTCCCATCATGTATGTTCCACAAACCAAACTCAGGTTGCCAGCCCTGAGGCAGGACTCTTGGGAGGCCCAGGCTTCTGGGTTACTGTGACAGCCAACAAACTTCATTTTCTCAAGTCTAAGAACTTCAATTCCCAACAGTCCTGTGGCAGATTTAAAAAAAAAATAAAATTAACGTCTATGGGTGTTTTGCCTGCAGGTATGCATGTGTACTATGTATATGCGTAATGCCCTCAGAGGCCAGGAGGGCACTGGATCCCCTGGAACTGGAATTGGAGGGCTGTGAGTGTCACATGAGTGCTGGGGTCCTCTGCAAGAGCAGCCAGTGCTCTTAACTGCTGAGCCATCTCTCCAGGCCCCCTACCTCCCTTGCCACCTTCATATAGGCACTTTTTTGTCTCTGTGCCTTGGGAGTTGTAGTTCTTCTGTGTTCCTCAAGCCTGGTCTGCTCAGTTAGAGGACATGGCCATTCCTTAGAATACAGAGGAAAAGAATATTGAAAAAGACTTGGCCCTTCCATGGAAGATTCCAGGCTTAGCAACAGGAAGAGGCAGCATCTTTGGCCAGTTAGGATATGAAGGAGGTCTGGTAGGCTCACAAAGCCCCACTGGGAAGGGTAGACTTCCCATGGCATTCAGGCCCCAGGACCGTCAGGACCTCTCAGGTTCTGGAACACCCTCCCCATCTTACCATGGAGTATGAATAAAGTCTTGGGGTTGAATCTATTAGGATCCAATCCATCCAGCTCCTCCCACACCTCCTTCAATTGGGCTTGGCTGCCCTGTGGAGAAGAACAGCAGGAGCTTATAAACAATGAGTATCAGGTCAGATAGCCTATGTGCTCACACAAGAACTACAGTTCCCAGCAACCCTTGGAGCAGTTTCACATAGGTAGATGGACTTTTTGCCTCACAGCCTCTTGGGAGTTGTAGTTCTACATCTGTATTTTTTTTTGTTTGTTTTTGTTTTCCTGTTTAGGAGTTGGACATGGTAAAGCATACGTGGGGTCCTTACAGAGACATTGACTTTGGGGTGTTCCCGGTGTCTGGGCTGTTGCTCTTGTAGCTTCCTCTCAGCCTCCTTCCACTGCTCCTCTCTCAGAGACTCCAGGTAACGTCTTCTCTTATGTTCCTTGAGCATCGTAGCGATTGAATTCTTCATGATGTGCAGCATCACACTGGGCAAGGTCTCGGGTGACCTGTGGAGAGGCAAGAGGGTCATGTTCCTCCTGTCTTTCAGACACCTGGCATGACTTCACTGTCTTGGTCTCCATGGTTGGTCCCATCACAGCAAACCCTGGGCTGCTTTCCCAAAGTGATGATGTTTACGCAGTAGCAGCTTGGATGTGAATCTTCAAAGTCCTCCTCAGCTCAGCACTTCAGTAATGAGCGGGGGGGGGGGGGGGGGGGAGCACGGCCCGTGAGGTGGGCTTAATAGAAATGGCAGCATAGCTTGGGTAGCCAAGGACATGTCAGGTAGGACCAAGCCTGCAATCTCAGCGCTTGAGAGGCTGAGACAGGAGGATGGCAAATTCTAAGCCAGTCTGGGCTGCATATCAAGACACTGGCTCAAAACAAATTTTTTTTTTTTTTCTTTTGTGTTTTCGAGACAGGGTTTCCTTGCGTAGACCTGGCTGTCCTGGAACTAGCTTAGTAGACCAGGCTGAACTCGAACCCATAGCAATCTGTCTGCCTCTGCCTCCTAAGTGCTGGAATTAAAGACGTGCGTCACCACTGCCCAGCTAAAACAAATGTTATAAGACAATGAATTCATGCTTTCTCAAGCTACTAAGTTGGTAACTAGTTGTCACTGCGGCAACAAGGCACTGACAGTTGTTAGAGGACAGCTGCTCTACCCAGGAGGCCACGCACCAAGGGACAGTCGTCAACGCCAGACAAGTTCTGCTAGCTGCCTCAGGAAGTCTTAGGCATCTGGGGTAAAGCCCGGGACTGCTGCTCAGCACCTTACAGTGCAGAGAGCAGACTCCAGCACAGCCCTAGTCACCTGCTTTCCTGTGGAAAAGCAGGAGGGCGTTGAGAGCTGACCCAGACCCCGACCCAGCATCACTGCTCTCCCCCAGAACACCAGGAGGCAGGACCCACATCTTGACTCAGTTCCCCCCTCCTCCCCGCTGAGCACCTCAGCCTACCTCAGTCTGGATCAGCAACTCTAGGTCCCAAGCCTCAAATGTGTGCTGGTTCTGCGGGTCCAGGTGTTCAAACCGCTTCAGGAGGTTCAGGTGGTCCACCTGCAAGTCTGGATAAGGGAAAATCGAACAAAACACCCCCCATCACGGCTTTCTGTCAGAACCTCTGACTCAGGGCAGAAGTGCAAAGAGGAAAATCCTGGAGGGCCAGGGAGACAAGGAGGATGGCACACGGGCCTGGGACAGTGCCTGAGGATGACTGAGGAGGTGATCCCTCCACTGACTCTGATGCTTAAAGCAACAGTAACCATGAAAGCTATGCCAGATGTTGCTCTTCCCCTCCCCCCCACCCGGAGTTGAGGACCAAACCCAGGGCCTTGTGCTTGCTAGGCAAGCGCTCTACCACTGAGCTAAATCCCCAAGCCCCCAGATGTTGCTCTTAATAGAACCTTGATACAAGTCCGCCCCGCCACTACAGCCTAATGACGTGAGCCCCCTGAGTAGCCCTGATTAGTCTGTGGCTGTAGTGGTGGTGTGAGTGTGCACATGTCTCATCCAGGTTGTATGTCTCTCATCAAGATGCTACTAAGGCTTGGGAGCAAGCGCCTTACTGGCCGAGCCATCTTGCCAAGCCCTAAATCATTCATTCAAGACATACAATTTGACGGTTTTTAGTGCATCCACAGGGACATGCAAATACCGCCCCCGTGACTTTTAGGATGCTGCTTCATACCCCAAAGAGCTCAGCCCACTCCTTAGCTAGCACCGTGTTTTTCTCTGTCCAGCTGCGGGCAGACACTCATCCCCATCCCTTCTCTGTGGATTCGCCGACTGGGTCATTCCATGTGTTTGGTCCCCTTCTGTGTCTGACTTCGTACAGCACCCTATTTCCAAGGGTTATTTCCCTTGTTCTGCATGCCAGCTTCCCATACCTTCTTAGGGCTGACCAATGCTCCATGGTGCAGACAGGTCACATTTGATTTATCCACCCCACAGCTGGTGGACATTTGAGCTATTGGTTCCTTTAGCACACGGGTGTACAGGTTCATGTCACAGAATTCATGTGATGGTCAGAGGTCAGCTTTGTGGCGTGGGTTCTCTCCTCCCCAGCATGGTTCCAGGGATCGAACTCAGGTCATCTTGGGGGCAAGTGCCTTTACCCCTCTCACAGGCCCTTATTATAGTTAAATAAGGATATTTAAAAGAAAAAGCAGCAATGTGTGGTGGCTACACTATCACTCAAGAGGTAGATGCAGAAGGGTCAGGAGTCCAAGGTCATCCTTGGCTACACGGTAAGTTTGAGGCTAGCCTGGCTGCATGAGACCCTGTCTCAGAAGGGCAAACTTGCCACAAACCCTCCAGAAATAAACAAAAGGGAGAAAAAGCAGAGAGAATAATGTCAGTGAAAATGTGCCAGAAAGAAAAGAAAGAAATCCAGAGTAACTGCCACCTGCTTTCCTAAGAGCCCACAGCGCCACCCGCCCAGCACAAAGCCACCCACACTCACTGGGCTCCTGCTTTGCGTCCATCTTGGCCTTGAGCAGCATCCTCAGCCTCGATACCTCCTGCCGCTTGAGCTCGTCCAGCTTGGTGCGGACATGGTGACTGACGAAGTCTAGCTCTCTGCTCAGCTTTCCACTCTTCAAGGACAGGGAAGGGGGTCCCCCAGTCAGGCGGTGCCAGGAGGGGGTGTGCTGGGTCGTCCCACTCTATACCCTATACACCCAAACCCCCAAAGCTCCATTGTGTTCCTGTCTTCCTTTTTTGCAGACTTCCTTGGTACCTGGAAGCCCACAGGACCAGGAGGCAGCCCGAGCTTTGCAGAGAGGCCCTGCTCACCTCAGACCAGCAGTACCGACTGGGAGTGCCCATGAGTATGTCAGTTCTCACCACAGGACCTTTGCCTGTGGCCACTGACTACCTGCCGCCTCTTTCCAACCAATTCTGTCTTTCAGTATTCACCTGAGATGGCACATCCCCCTTAGGAAGATGTCAGACATCACCGTCTTCCACCCACATAGAGGACTGAGTCTGTTGCTTTCTCTGGGCCTGGCATGCCCGATATCATCTTGACTCTGTCTGTAGTCCTCCATCAGAGCTGACCCTGGCCTCTCCTGCTCACAGCACTCCAGGGCTCCCCAGTGTCTCCGCCTGGCCATCAGTGCCAAGGCGCTGCCGGCAAACAGCTGAGGGCACCAAGAGGGCTTCTTTTGCAGCCCAGATCTGTCATCGGGAATGCTCAAGACCGTCAACTTGACCAGATCTAGAATTATCTAGAGGACAAACATTTGAGCACGTCTAAGAGGGAGTTTCTAGACCGGGTTAATGAAGGTGGGAAGACCCCTCCCTAACTGTGGCAGTATCCCCTGAGCTGGGCTCCAGAGCTGATAGACAGCAGAAGCGTAGGTGAGCCCCTATGCATCCGTCTCTTTGACTGTGGACACAGAACAGGAGCCGTCACACTCCCGATGCCACCTCTGTCTATGGTGGCCTGTGCCTGGGAACCGTGGACAAGTCCTTCCTTAGGTTGCTTTTCTCAAGGACTTAAGGGGACCAGGGCTACCTCTTGACAGATGGGTAACTGAGGTTCCATAGCTGGGGAGTGGAGAGCTGAGAATGCATGTCTATGTTTAAACACATCTTTGGGGGTCCCCAGACTCCTTCCCAGCTGTGACCCTGAGAAACTCCCTTGAGCACACCCTCCCCACAGCCCATGCCTAGTGCACCTTGATGTCCTCCGCGTTGGCAGCTTGCAGCTTCTCCCGGAAGTGCCCGTCTGTCTCTAGCACATTGATGACCTCCTGGAGGTACCGGTGGTAGTACAGGCCTGTGTCCTGAGGGACAAGGGCAGACATAGCAACACCTGCCTTACCCTCTAGGTTTCTTTCCCCTGGCCGGGACCAGCTTTACTGGCTGAGTACTCCGGGGCCATCCAGTCCAGTTCCAGCCCCTGATCTTCTGCCAGTGTCCACCTCCTGGAAGGTTCTATGGCACACAAGAAATGAAGATCATGGAGGAGCTGAAGAGATAGATGAGTAAGGGGTAAAATGCACTCTGCCTAAGCATGAGTTAGAGTCCCAAAACTCACTTAATAGAAGAGTCAGGCACGGACTGGAGATGGCTCAGGAGGTAAGAGCCCTGGCTGCTCTTGCAGAGAAGTCGAGTTCTGTTCCTGGCACCCAAATCCAGTGGCTCAACTACCGTCTGTAACCCCAGCTGCAGGGGATCTGACGCCCTCTTCTGGCCTCTGCAAGCACCTACATACACCACACACACACACACACACACACACACACACACACACACACACACGAATATTTTTATTTATAAATGTTTTAGAGCCGGGCGGTGGTGCACACCTTTAATCCCAGCACTCGGGAGGCAGAGGCAGGTGGATCTCTGTGAGTTCGAGGCCAGCCTGGTCTATAGAGTGAGTTCCAGGACAGGCACCAAAACTACACAGAGAAACCCTGTCTCGAAAAACAAAACAAAACAAAACAAAAAAGTTTTAGAAAATAGTACAAATCATTCTCTTAAGGAAAGTCAAGTATGGCAGCTCGGGAGGAGGGAAATCAGAAGCTGACCTCTGACTTTCACATGCATTGGTACACACATACATATGCACAAAAACCTGAACATACACATTTACATAAAAAATGAAAAGAAAATCACTGGGAGATGCCAAGCTTGTGTTCTTACTACTAAGGGCCTGAGGCAGGAGGACTGCTTTAAGTTCAAGCCCAGCCTGGGCTACAGGGTGAGATCTTGCCTTTAGAACAACCACAAAAATCCAAAATAAAACAATGAATATCATCAGGACTGGAAATAATGGAAAGGGGCTCAACTGTGCCTTTTTGTGTTTGCAAAAATCCCACAGAGCAGCAGATGCTCACAGACCTCACCATTGAGCCTGCTGACAGTCCTGAGTTCTCACTCAAAAAAGCACAACTTTTGGGGCTGCAGAGATGGCTCAGCTCTGGCAGAGGACCCACTCTGGTCCCTCACAACTGCCTGTAACTCCAGTTCCAGGGGATCTGATGCCCTCTTTGGGTTTCTACGAGTACCCACACTAACATGCGCATACCACACACACATATAAAATAAAATAAAAACAATAGCCGGGTGTGGTGGTGTACATTGATGTCAGCATTCTCAGCTCCACAGGAAGGGTCTCCTTCTATACTACCCCTAACTGGGGGCTTTTTTATTAAAAAGGGGGATGCCAGGTGGTGGTGGCGCACGCCTTTAATCCCAGCACTTGGGAGGCAGAGGCAGGCGGATCTCTGTGAGTTCGAGGCCAGCCTGGGCTACAGAGTGAGTTTCAGGACAGGCTCCAAAGCTACACAGAGAAACCCTGTCTCGAAAAACCGAAAAATAAAATAAGTAAGTAAGTAAGTAAATAAATAAATAAAATAAAATAAAATAAAATAAAATAAAATAAATAAAAAGGGGGATGGCTATTTTCATGCAATATCTGCTGGGAATCTCCATGTTATTTCCCTGTGATAAGGACCTCTATGCTGCATTCTTCTTTCAACATATTGTGGCCTGTAGGGAGCTTCGTGTAGCCACGCCTTACAGGTGGCGCTGGTTACCACCTTCCGCCGGCGAGCGTTCCCAGTGGTAAACAATTATAGCAGAGGTTGTGGCTTGCTTACGCATGCTTGAGCCTATTGGGCAATGCCCACGTGGTGATCTGGGGTTGGCTGCCCAGAGCCTATATAAGGCCGGGAGAGGCTTTGCCCGGGGGAACTTTTAGAAGTCAGGGGGAGTTTTTAGAAGCCAGAAGATTGATTAAAGGCCTGAGTTAACTGCAAGAAGAAGAGCTCGGTGTCGTGTCTTGCTTGCTGGACGAGTAGGCCGCGACAGTGGCCTACATAAATAAGTCCTGAATAATTCTCTTCCCCTTCTGACTTTCTTTTCAATCACTCCAGATCTTCACAGGAAGGAAATTAGTACAATATGAGAGGGCAATCCTACCTTTATTATGCTTTATTTTATTTTATTTTTGAGACAGGATCTCTTTATATAGTTGTCCTGAAGCTCATTATATAGACCAGGCTGGCCCTCAAACTCACAGGGATTCACTTGCCTCTGCCTCCCAATAGCTGGGACTCAAGGCTTGTGACACTGTGCCCAGCTGCATACCATTATTATTATTATTATTATTATTATTATTATTATTATTATTATTATTATTTATTTATTTTTAAAGCTTGCTCCTCAGGGGCTGGAGAGTTGGCTCCGTGGTTAGGAGTATTTGTTCCTGTGAAGAACTGAGGTTTGATTCCCAGCCCCCACATGGAGGCTCACCAGTTCCTCAGGCACCAGGCCTGCATGTGGGGCCCACACATATGTGCGGACAAAGCACTCAGAGGAATAAAAAAAATCTAAAACAAAGCTTGATCCTCAGGAACCAAGGCAACTTGTGGGTCCTGAGCCCCTCAGTCCCCAACAACTAAGGTAACTCCTGATGGTTAAGTCTGTTGATTCCTATTGACTCAACTCCAGGATGTATTCTCCATTACTGGGAGAAATCTGATCTCCAATTGTTTGTTTGTTTGTTTGTTTTGGTTTTTTGAGACAGGGTGTTACTGTGTCACTCTGGTTGTCCTGGAAATCACTTTGTAGACCAGGCTGGCCTCGAACTCACAGAGCTCCGCCTACCTCTGCCTCCCGAGTGTGTGCACATGTCAGTGTCTGAGTGGAAACTGGAGAACACCGTGCAGCACTGATTCTCTCCTTCACCATCCAGGTCCCAGTGGTACCTTTACCCAACTGAGCCATCTCATTGGCCCCACGAAGTTTTGGGAAAACAGTTTTGGAATTAAATCTATGAATCTTCATGGCAGAAATGGTTCATGTCTATTATCATCTAGGGAGGAGCCTATTAACCTTTGGATATTTTATGTTGAGCTGCTCTCTTAATTGTGTCTCCTGTCCTACCTTCTTCTATGAGGTCTAACTCCATCCAACCGATTCCTTTGATCTTACTCCAAGGCCTGAAGGTCACTGTGAATGGAACCCGCTTCAACTGTAAGGAGTCAGATCAACTCCACACTTAAACCTAGACACGTAAACACTAAAATCTAAATGGTCTTAGGGTCTCAACTCTCCATGTGGGAATCAGGCAGGCTTAGGGGTCACTGAAGATTGACCCCCTCCTTCATAACCAGCTTTATATCCTTAACATTTAAAATACCATATGAAAGGGAGCAGAGAGGAGAGAGCAGGGTGCTGTTTTGGCCCATTAAAGGAAGCTACTTCCTCCTAGTCAGAACAGAATCTGGATTCCTTCTAAACAGCCCCAAACATTGTATATTTCTGTTGTCGCCTCCCTTAAGAGTCCATCCAAGGGCAGTGGTGGCACACACCTTTAATCCCAGCACTCCGGAGGCAGAGGCAGGCAGAGTTTGAGGCCAGCCTGGTCTACAGAGGGAATTCCAGGGCTACACAGAGAAACCTTGTCTCAGGGGAGAAGAGTCCATCCAACTAGACCTGCCAGTCACATGACTAAGAGCCCATTGCTCAAGAATGCTGATTCACCTCAAGACGTGCTTGATAGGAGTCAAGGCCATCTTCTTTCCAGGCCAGAAGCCCCTCCCTAGGTGCAGCTGTTGGCAGATCTTCACTGCTGAACCTGCCACTTTTCAGAATTCTCATTCAAAACAGTTCCTTCCCTCCCTTCTCTGGATATTAGCAAAAATCCTAAGCACGCTTGTCCCAACACTCAAGACACTCTCTCCTGTATTTGCAGCTGCTTACTGATCTACATTGCTCAACCTATCTGCTTTCTTCCACCCTATCTCAAAAAGCTTGACTTTCTCTTCTATCAACCCTTTTCTTGGAACCTGCCAAGATTTGCGACTTGATTGTCCTATTATTTTTCTCTGAAAGTCTAACAAAAAGGTATTCAAGCTTCAAATTCCATAGGGTACAGTACTAACGCCTTACCGGAGGCCATGCCACACAGGGGCTTGGGACCACCTGTCTCAGAAGGCTTTTCTCACCTAGCACACACACGAACCTAGAACTGGTTCAGGCAGGCTGGGGTCATGCCCTCTAGTTCTAGATGTGTTTGATGCTGGGGAAGACTTGGGTGCTGTTGTGGCAGGAAAGGGCTGTGTGTGGCGGCATGAACACACAGGGGAGAGGGGCTAAACTATCTCTGTAATATATCAAGGTCAACAGCACCCTTGCCAGCTCCCCTCTGTGAGATCCTGAGCCCCACTGATAGTGAGACCAGGAATTAGACCACTGAGACTAGGCAGTCGGGATGGCACCCAGAAGCTCGCTGCTTGGTGGTTACTATTTGACTATTGTAGAAGACATCCCTGTTGCTGGGTCCTAATGGCTCCCTCAGGGGAGGGGGTGAGAAGGTGCAGTGTCAACAACACAGACACTGGGAGTCAGTTGAAGGCAAACAGCAGACTCATTTATTCAATAATGGAGAAGGCCGTTTACACCCTCCTCCCAGCACCCAGGCTGTGTCCCGATCTGGTGGCATTATGTGGTCATTCCTCATTGGCTGGGCACAATCAGGAACTCTGATAAAGCCTGCTGCTAGGCCCTCAGGCAGACTCCAGGGTGGATCATAAGGAATTAAGTTATGTGCATGTCTTGGCAACTGGTTTGAGCCAATTTCCTCAACCCTATGGACCTGTCCTACTACACATCCCAATCCCCAAGAAGAACAGAGGTGAGGCAGCCTATTGTTCACTGATTGGCAGCTCAGTCCCTCAGTCCCACTCAGTCCCTCTTCCTCTTTCAAAGTCCCTCATCCTCCTTCTTTTTTTTTTTTTTTTTTTGAGACAGAGTTTCTCTGTGCAGCCCTGGCTGTCCAGGAACTCACTATGTAGACCAAGCTGGCCTTGAACTCACAGAGATCCTCCTGCCTCTGCCTCCTGAGTGCTGGGATTAAAGGTGTGCACCACCACTGCTGGCCAGAGACAAGCTTTAACCCAGGAACCAACCTGGAAATGCACACAAACCTGCTCCTGATGTAAAGGCCATGGAAAGTGCTCCAGCCAGGGAAGGGAATGTCCCTAAGTGAAATCACCACCACTCGGGATTTCCTGCTCCTAGAGCCCCAGAGCAATCTTGAGATTCTCTCAGCCAATTTAACTACTTATGGGAGAGCCTAAAACTGTCCTGCTATGGTGACCAGGAACATGACAGCGGACTTGGGTCCAAACCCTTGACACATAGGCAAAAGCCAGGAACTGAATCTTTGAAGTTGAGGTTTACTCAAAGAGCTGACAACCTGAGATTGAATACAGAACAAACTATTAGAGTGTGCTGGGCTGCTTGTGATGGGTGTGTGCACATCCCTTCCTACAGAATGAAGAGCAGTGTGCTCTCACAACACAGAATCTGAAGGGCTTGGGGCGGGTCGAGCGCTGGCAAATGGCTACATAGTTAAGAGCACTGGCTGCTCTTGCAGAGGGCTCAAGATCAGCGGCTAATTCTAGTTCCAAGAGATCTGATGCCCTCTTCTGGCCTCCAAGAGCATTGCAAGCATGTGGTGCACATGTACATGCAGGCAAAACACCAAGACACTGAAGGCATAGCCGCCACGGACTGGCTCTTGTTCCGTGTTTTAAAAAGGGTTTTGAGAGCTGGGCATGGTGGCACATGCCTTTAATCTCAGCACTCGGGAGGCAGAGGCAGGTGGATCTGAGTTCGAGGCCAATTTGGTCTACAGAGTGAGTTCCTGGACAGCCAGGGCTGTTACACAGAGAAACCCCGTCCGTCCTGAATAACAACAACAACAACAACAACAACAACAACAACAACAACAA
>CABHPR010146361.1:12755-27269 GCA_902168415.1 Peromyscus melanophrys
CAGAGGCAGGCCAATCTCTATGAGTTCAAGGCCAGCCTAATCTACTTTAGGGATTTCCAGGTCAGCCAAGGCTACATAATAAGTTTTTGTTTCAAAACAAAACAAAAGAATAAATAAATTTTAAAATTGGGGATGGAGAGCAGTTAAGATCACTGGCTGCTCATGCAGAGGACCTGGGTTTGGTTCCCAGCACCCACATGGTGGCTCACAACCACCTGTAACTCCAGTTCCAGGGGACCTGATGCCTCTTTGGGCCTCCTTGGGCCCTGTACACACGTGGTGCACAGACATGCAGACAGAACACATGTGGTGCACAGACATGCAGACAGAACACTCAGGTGCGTAAAATGAAAGTGGGCGGATCTTTAAAAAAACACCACCAAAGTAAGTCTTAGAAAGAGGGAATGCAATGAGATGGTAACCCTGAAGGCAGTGGTTAGGGAAAGCCGGAGGGAGACGCTGGATTTTCTTCTTTTTGATCTGGGAGGGTTGATTTTTATCAACTTGACACAAACTAGAATCACCTGGGGAATAAGGGAGCTCCGTGAGGAACTGTTTTCATCAGATTAGCCCGTAGGCAAATCTGTGGGGGCATTTTCTTGACTAATGGTTGTGCCCAGCCCGCCGTGGGTGGTACCACCCCTGGACAGGTGGTCCTAGGTTATAAAGAAGGCAGGCTGAGCAAGCCAGGGAGAGCCTGTACCGAGTTCCCGCCTTGGCTTCTCTAATGATGGACAACAATCAGGACGTAGAAGCCGAATAAACACCTTCCTCCCCAAGCTGCTTTTGGTCTTGGTGTCTATCTCAACGATAAGTAGGACAGGGTCTCGGGTACCCAAACTGGCCTTGAACTCACTGTCTAGCTGAGGCTGACCTTGAACCCCTGTCTTCCGAGATCACAGGAGTGCACTCCTGGTTTGTGAGGTTTGTAGGGAACAAACCCAGGACCTCCTGCACGCTAGGCAAGCACTTTACCAGATGAGTTACATCCCCAGGTCAGGAGTGACATTTCAGCAACGACCCAGGGGGAGGGATGGAGGCCACAGGGCTGAGACCTAAAGAGCGTTTCCTCCCGTGGGGACTGCTGGAGCAAAGGCCCTGTGGTGGCAATACCTTAGGCCAGCGTTTCTTTTTTCTTTTTTTTTTTTTTTTAAAAGATTTATTTATTTATTATGTATACAGTGTTCTGTCTGCACATATCCCTACACACCAGAAGAGGGCACCAGATCTCATTACAGATGGTTGTGAGCCACCATGTGGTTGCTGGGAATTGAACTCAGAACCTTTGGAAGAGCAAGCAGTGCTCTTAACCTCTGAGCCATCTCTCCAGCCCAGGCCAGCGTTTCTTAATCTGGGTCGCAACCTCTTCAAAGGCCCCATATCAGAAATCCTGCATATCAGATACTTACATTGTGATTCATAACAGTAGCAAAATTAGTTATGAAGTAGCAATGAGAATAATTGTATGGTTGGGGATCACCACAACATGAGGAACTGTATTAAAGGCTCACAAGCATTAGGGAGGTTGAGAACCACTGCCTCAGGCCGTCACAGGATATTAATTGGTGAGCAAGGGGACAGGTGGAGGCCACTGGGTCAGAGGGACAACACGGGTAGATCATGTGGGGACTTGTGGACCACAGCTAGCCAGACGACAGGCTGTGAGGGCTCTGAGCTAGTAACCCCATGTGGATGTTCCCAGGCTCTTCATGGAAGGGTGGGGAAGGACCAGCTGGTGCAGGCTGGTGATGAGGGTGAGCAGGGCCAGCGGGGCACTGCAGTGTAGGGAGAAGCCAGCAGGTACCAGGTAGGTCAGATAAAGAGTTGGCTTTGGGGCTGGAAGTGGGTGTGACAATGACTTGGCTTAGCAACCTGGCAGGACCAGGTGGGGTCCAGTCCATATGGGGTTTCCTAGGCCAACCCTGCAGGGACTATGCTGCTCCCAGGTCTCTGAGTCACAGGGAAGCCATGGAGTTGCAGACACCTGACAGTGACTGGTTCCAGGTGTCCTCCAGCCAAGGTGGCAGCTTCCTTCGGCCTTTGCATAGGTCTCTGGAAGGTGTGGCTGTGGAGAGCTGATCTGGGCAAGGTAAACACAACCCTCAGGCCTCAGAAGCCAGCAGCAGTCCCCTCAAACCGGAAGGAGGAAGTGATGGAAGAGGAAGACCCAGGGAAGCCGGCCAGTCGGGTGGGGGAAGGAGGAAGGGGTTCTGCGAGCACACAGGTGGCCGGGCGTCTTGGGACAGTGAAGTGCGATCCCGGCCCAGAACCTGCAGGAAGGGCCGGAGGGATAACGAAGTAGCCATAGGTGGTGTTGGGGTGGGAGTGGCACTAAAGATTTCTGGCTTCCTTAGCTCCCTCGCTTGCCGCCCCTCCCCCTTTCCAAAGCCCAACAGTCCGGCATTCAAGGGCGGGACATTCCCCATCCTCCAACAGCACAGAGCGCAGAGGGTTCTGTAAAGCAACGCTTTGGGGATTTCATTAGAAACCCACCCCAGCGGAGGCCATCACCCCCTGCCTCCTCTCCCCAGCCTGTCTTTTCAAGGGTTCTGTGTTTCGCTGTGATTTGCCCAGTAAGAGTTCGAAGGCTGCAGACTTCGTCCCCAGTGTGATGATGTTGTGGCAGGTGTTTGTGAGCCCCGCCCCATCTTCTGGCTTTTCCTGTCTAAATGCACCTTCTCTCTCTTGCTAAAGTGGCCGTCATCCTGCAGGGCTCCCTCACTAGAGGACCATGCTGTTTGGATTTTTCCACTCCTCTCTTCTTCACACAGCCTTGGGGATTTCATTAAACTAACCGGCAATGTCTACATTACATCCTCTCTATCCCCATGCAGAGACAGAACTCGTTTATAATTACCTGAGCCCATGTTGAACCATCTTGCTCAAACAAGTTTAAAAAATTCCCAGCGAGGCAGGATGATGAAATGGTTCCTCAGATGAAGATACTTGTCACAGAGCTTGATGGCCTGAGCCTGACCTGAGTTTGATCCCTTAGCCCGCAGGGTGGAATGAGAGAATCAACTCCCTCCCACAAGTTGTCCTCTGACCCCCACGTGTATACTGTACACGCACACACCATCGTACACACACTTTGCATGAATGTAATAATCATCTTTCCCCAGTGAAGTAGATCATTGACCGGGTAAGGCAAAGGCAATTATTTGTTGGTCACTATTTTGGTACCTGAATCACAAAGACACCATGATGTTCCGGTATCTCTCCTTGTTTATGACTCTCCCCACAGCATTCAGGGAAATTCTGCCCCTAGCAGATTCTGAAGCCCTTCATTATGTCTCTTAGCTTAATTAACATTTTTCATTAAAAAACCTTCCGGTTGATTCTAGGAGCTGGGGAAGGAATAATTTTAAAAACTTCTGTTTGTAAAGATTTATTTATTCTTATTTTATGTGTAAGAAAGTCTTGCCTACATTTTAGTCCGTGTACCACACGCATGCAGTACCCAAGGAGGACAGAAGAGGGCACTGGATCCCTAGAAACTGGAGTTACAGATGGTTGAGAGTCACCATATGGGCGCTGGGGATCGAACCTGGGTCCTCTGGAAGAACAGTGAATGTTCTTAACTGTGGAGCCACCTTTTCAGCCCTATTTATTTTTATTTATTTGTATGTGTATGCCTGTTTGTTAGAATGTGTGCTATGTGGATTCAGGTACCCAAAGAGGCCAGAAAAGGCATCAGGTCTCCTGGAACTGGAGTTCCAGGTGTTTTTTGAGCCCCTAGATGTGAGTGCTGGGAACTGAATCTGGGTCCTCCGAAAGAACAGTAAATGCTCTTAACCACAGAGCCATCTCTCCATCCCTCACTATTTAAAACTTTAGAATTTTATCATTATCAGTGAGCGTGTGTGTGTGTGTGTGTGTGTGTGTGTGTGTGTGTGTGTGTGTATGTGTGAGTGCAGGTGGGCACACGCCACGTTGTCACGCCTGTGGAAGTCAGGAGACAACGTGTACACTTCTCTCCCTGTGCTGGAGGCATGACTTGGTGGCAGGGTGCTTGTCTGTCGTGTGTGGGGCCCCACAATCCCTGCTCCCTCAAAACCCTCACCTCCTCCCATTCCTTCTTTATTACAATAAGGACATCATTTTGATCTAAAAGCAGTTTCCATGTGGGTATATTATATTATCCATACATCTCACTTCAGAATAATGAAAGAATATAAAAACATTCATTATGACATAAATCCATGATGATAAAAATCAAAACAGCAGTTACCCCAGGAGTCAAGGAGTGGGTGGTGAGGAGGCTGGCTACAGAGGGGCTCCAAGGAACTTTCTGGAATGTTGGAAACATTCTCTCCCTGAAATGGGGTGGTGTGCAGTTGTCAAAGCCCGTCAAACGGCACAGTTAAGGTTGGCGGATTTTATCGCAATTCAACAGTAAATTATACCTTACACAAGCAGAATCAAACATACATTTAAAAATATCTGTACAGAAACTTTAAAATGTATTTGGCCACTTAATCTTTAACCCCAGCACTCAGGAGGCAGAGGCAGGAGGATTTCTGTGAGTTCAAGGCCAGCCTGGGCTACATAGAGAGACCCTGTCTTCAAAAACAAAAACAAACAAAAAACAACAAAAAGAAGCCAAAGAAGAAAAGAGAGGGAGGGAGGAGAGGGAGGGGGTGGGGGGAGGAGAGGGAGGGGGTGGGGGGAGGAGAGGGAGGGGGTGGGGGAGGAGAGGGTACAATCAGCATCAACCATTCAGCGACAAACAGAACACTGTGAACTCACCTAAATTACACAAAGTTTCAATTCTGTGATGGATGCACACAAGCACATGTATGACATACATGTATGTACGTGTGCTGGCTTCTGACATAAATTTGGAATGCTGGGTGATCGATCGTATCCAAAGGTCCTGAACAGACTTTCAGACAGAAGAGAAAGGTTGGCAGCACTAGATACAGGTTTCAGTTTTTGTTTGTGGCACGTATGTGTGTGTTTACATGTGTGTCCATGCATGCATGTGCATATAGATGTGCCTGAAGGCCTGAGGTTGATGTTGCCTGTCTTCTGAGTGGTGCTTTGCCTTATATGTTAGGCAGGGTCTCTTCCTTGAACCCCCAGTCATCAGTTCGGATCGTCCACCCGGCTTGCTCCGGCATTCCTTCATCTCCGCCTCCCTCTGGGAGGGGATCACAGCCGCCTCGTCCACCCAGCGTCCTCAGTGGGTGCTAAGGTTCAGAACTGTGGTCCTCACGCTTGTGTGACAAGAACTGACCCATGGAAACATCTTCCCAGGATAACTTATGGAGAGAGGGGGGAGGGAGAGAAAGAGAATGTGTGTACACGTCTGTGAGTATGCACACGTGCATTCAAGTACATGTGCGCTTGTGTGAGCACGCACGTGGAAGCTGGAAGCCAGTTCCTGGTGTCTGCTTCGATCATTCTCCACCGTATGTTTTGAGACTCGGTCTCTCAGTGAACCCGGAGCTTACCAGTTTGGCTAGACGGGCTAGCCATTGAGCTCCAGGGATCCAGCTGTCTCTGTCCCCACTGATTGGATTGCATACGTGTGTGCTGGGCCCAGCTTTTCCGTGGGTGCTGGAGATGGAACTCGGGTCCCCCCAAGCACTTCACTGACTGAGCCAAGTCTACAGCCTCTCTCTCCTTCTTTAAACAGCACTATAGCTGATGCGATTGGATTGTCATGGTTTATACCTGAAAAGCTTGCCCGTCAGGAGGGAGTTCTGGTGACGGAAGTGACAGGCAGGGGGAGGGGATCAAGTCTTCATTATCTATACCAGGGAGGGCCGAGGTGTTTTAAAATTTGATTCATCTGGAGTCAACAAAGAAAAGGAAAAATACAAATTGCACCAGGAGTGTGGCTTTAGCTATAATCCTAGCATTGGGGAGCTCAAAGCAGGAGAGCTGCCGTGGGTTCAAAGCCACCGTGGGCTACAAAGTGAGAGCTTGTCAAATAGAACAAGAAACACAAAATGCATCCTATACAAGGGCTAATTGTGTCTATATAGAACACGTATACACATGTTTCCCACAAACCAATTTAAAAAAGGAATGATACCAGAAGGAAGATAGCACACGAAGAATATGAACAGGTCGTTCATAAGAAAGGGAATGAAAACAGTTCTTGGGCTGGAGAGATGGTTCTGTGGTTAAGAATCCCGACTGCTCTTGTAGAGAACCCAGGTTCAGTTCCTAGCAGCGCCCACATGACCGCTCACAGGCTCCTGTAGCTCCAGTTTCAGGGAATCAGTCTCCTGCTTCTGGCCTCTGAGGGCTCCCACACTCACCTGATGTACCAAAAGTTATGCAGGCACACGGGTGGCCACATTTTAAAAAAAGATTTATTAATCATATATGCAGAGGGCACCAGATCAAATTATAGATGGTTGTGAGCCACCATGTGGTTGCTGGGAATTGAACTCAGGACCTCTGGAAGATCAGCTGATGCTCTTAACTGCTGAGCCATCTCTCCAGCCCACAGGCGTGCACACACACACACACATACACACACACACACAGACAGACACATACACACACAGACACATACACACACACAGACACAGACACACACACACATACACACAGACAGACACACACACACACATACAGACACATACACATGCATACACACACATACACATACACACACACAGACACACACACATACACACAGACAGACAGACACACACACACATACACCTGCATACATACACATACACACAGACACACACAGACACATACACACAGACACACACACATACACACAGACACACACACAGACACACACAGACACACACACACGCACACGCACACGCACACGCACACGGGAATACTGTTTTTCAATAGACCTGGTTGGTAAAAGACAAAAAGATTGGCAACGGTCTCGTGTTGGCCAGACCTCAGGGCCTGCGCTGTGGCTGTGATGGGTGCAATCCCTATGAGGACAGTTTGCAGCACCCATTACTGTGATGTCTGGGTCAGAAATGCACCCAACTGACTGACCCAGGACTTCATACCTAGGACAGCAACACCTGTGTGCAGTCACAAAAGATGCCGCCAGGCTCTTCAGAGCCACGCTGTCTGACGTAGCAATGACAAGGAGCGCGCGAAGGGACCGTCTGCTGGGGGGCTTGTTACATAAGGTGAGGACAGAGAGCCAGCAAGATGGCTCAGCCAGTGAAGGGGCTTGCAGCCAAGCCAAATGATCTGTGTTCAATCCCTGGGACCCACACCGTAGAAGGAGAGAACTGACTCCCAAAAGTCCTCTGGCCTCCCCATGTGTGCACAGCACACACATAACCCGCATGCATGTGCACAAAATACATTTAAAAAATGAAATAGAAATAAAAGAGATATGGATAGAGGGCTGGGATACAGCCACGCAGTGCTGGGGTAATAGATGTGTTCCACTGTGTGCTGTTTTATTTGCTTTATGGAAATGAACCCAACTGAGCTCCTTCCCCAGCTCCATGACAGACCCTTTCAATGGTGGATTTACTACACGGGAATTTGGTCTATCCTCAGCAGGGATTAACGAGGTCCTTGTGGGAGCCTGGTTAGTTCCAAGAAATAGATAATTATGAATTGTTCTGTAATAGTGAGCTTTATCTCTGAGCCCCTTCTGGATTTCTCTCTCATCTTGTGCTTTGCTACCCCCACCATCACATATTTTTATACACACACACACACACACACACACACACACACACACACACACACACACTTTTTTCCCCCTAAGACACGGTTTCTCTATGTAACAGCCCCGGCTGTCCTGGAACTCACTCTGTAGACCAGGCTTCTTGCTTATATTTTGAGACAGGTTTTCCCAGATAGCCCAGGCTGATCTTGAACACATGACCCTCCTATCTGTCCCAGGTTCCGAGCGCTTAGATTATGGTGTAAGTCACTTTATGCACAGACTCCCATCATGACGTAATCTGCCCCTATGAGATACAACCAAGCATCCCTCACCAGAGACAGAGCCAAGGGGACTGCCTGATCTTAGACATCCAACCTCAAGGCCGAGAGCCAAGTAGATCTCTCACATTATACTGTCTAGCTCAGGGCTGTTTTATAACCGTGGAAAATCGTAGATGTGGTGACATGTACCTGCCATCCTAGCATGCGGGGGACTCGGGCTGAGGCAGGAAGATGCGCCAGCCCAGCTACATAGTAAGACCCTGTGTCAAACACACAAAGCTGAGCTGACACACACACGGGTGATCCTGTTTGAGAGGAGGAAAATGAAGGGTCCTCCTTAGCTAAGTAGCAAGTTGGAGGCCAGCCTGGGCTATGCTGGACCTGTCTCAACAAGTCAGAAAACTAACCAATAAACAAAGTGGACACACCCAGAACAGAATTTCTTGGACTGAAGAGGTGAACTGGAGTTCCGGTCCCAGCACCCACACTGACATAATTCTAGCTCCAGGGATCCTCTGAGCTCTGAGGGAACCTACACTCATATGCACATACCCTCTCACAGCACACATAATTGAAAGTAATTAAAATAGGGTTGGAGAGATGGCTCAGTGGTTAGGAGCACTTGCTTGTTCTTGTAGAGGACCCAGGTTCGGTTCCCAGCACCTACAGTGGCTCACAACAGCCCTGTGGAGCCATTGCACTAGCCCCACAAAAGAAAAACATTTTTAAAATAAGAAAAGGGGAAAGCTATGGCAGGAGAGATGGCTCAGTGGTTAAGAACACTGACTGCTCTTCCAGAGAACCCAGATTTGATCCCCAGCAACACATGCTTCTCACAAACACCTGTAACTCTGGTTCTAGATGTCTGGTGCCCTCTTCTGGCCTCCTTGGGCACTGCACACACATGATCCACACACATGCATGCAGGCAAAACACCCATATTTGTACACATAAGACAGGCTTTCTCTGTGTAGCTCTGGCTGTCCTAGAACTCACTCTATAGACCAGGCTGGCCTCAGAGATCCACCTGCCTCTGCCTCTTGAGTTTTGAGATTAAAGGTATGCACCCCTACTACCTGGCTAAAAATAAGTAAATTTTTTTAAAGTAGAAAAAATAAAATCCTGATTTTCCGGCTCCAGTATTTCCTCTCTTACTTACTTCAGCAGAGGTGTCCCTCTCTTACAGTGGCTCAAGCTTGTCCTTGACTCCTCTTTTCAACATCCGGGGACCAATCTGACATCGGATTCCGTCAGCACTGCTTCACAATGGGTCTGAGGTGTGAGTACCTCTCCCCATCTTCCACCTGGCCCCCTCTCCCGCAAACAGCTTAGCACCTGCCTTTTTACCTCAGACTCACTCAGGAGATAAGGACAGAATTTGCTGTGAAGACTTAGATCTCTTGCAGCCTTCCAGTTGATGCTGGAGGTAACAGCGCTTGCTACCAGCCTGACAACATGCGTGCGTTGGATCCCCACATGGTGGGAGGAGAGAACCAACTCCTGCAAGTTTCATTTGTCCCCTCACATCCCCTGTGGTGGTTTGAATGAGAGTGGCCTCCATTGTCCTCTGACCTCCACATCTGCAGTGTGGCAGGTGCCCCGCCTCCCCACACTAAGTAAATCAATAAGTGGAATTTTTAAAAAGAAAGAAAATTTAGGACTTTTAGAACAGGAAGAGCATCAGCGTTCAGGGATGTATTAGTTACTTTCTGCTGCTGTGATAAAACACTATGACCAAGACAACTTATAAAAGGAAGCATTCAATTAATTGTGCGTGTGGTTTCAGAGAGTTAGAGTCCCTGACGGCAGAGCAAAGGCGTGGCAGCCGGAACAGCTCAGGGCTCCAATCGTGGTCTGCAAGCAGCAGGCAGAGAGACCACATGGAGGCTGACAGGAGCCTTTTGAAGCCTCCAAAGCCCGCCCCACAGTGACGGATCTCCTCCAATAAGGCCACACCTCCTAATCCTTCCCAAACTGTTCCACTAATTCGGGACCAAGTATTCAAACATATGAGCCAATGGAGGCCACTCTCATTCAAACCACCACAGGGGATGTGAGGGGACAAATGAAAGCAACAATAATAAACAGATGGTCCAGAAGTGGAATGGCCATCTAAGTGTGGCTGTGCTCCTGTAATCTTAACACTGAGGAGACTGAGGTGGGAGGACTCTGAATTTCAGGCCAGCCTGGGCTACATAGCAAGACAATGTGGCAGACAAACAGAAGCAGAATGTTCTGCATTTCTCAAGAACAATACTGCAAATGAGAAAGGCAGGGACTCTCCCACTGAACCACACCCCAGCCCCTCACTGGGGGATTCTAGGCAAGGGCTCTACCACTGAGTCACACCCCAGCCCCTCACTGGAGGATTCTAGGCAGGGGCTCTACCACTGAGCCACACCCCAGCCCCTCACTGGGGGACTCTAGGCAGGGGCTCTACCACTGAGCTATGCCCCCAGCCCCTCACTGGGGGATTCTGGGCATTTTTTTTCCAACATTCTCTAAAAACAAACTGATTTTTGTCAGCAAAGAGGAGAGTATGGAAGCCTTTTCAAGTGTGCAAGAATTCTCAAGAAGCTAAAGACAGGATCTACTCCAGAAAAACAAAAGCATCACTAAGAAAGAGGAAGAGCTGTGCTCAGGACCCAGTGTGCCCAGTGTAGGAGAAGTGGGGGGATTTCCAGGATGACGTAAGAGGAGATTCCTGCTTGTAGCTGGGCATCAAGGTTATGGGCCAAGTGATCTAAATAAGACCACATGACTCACGAGGACCGTGTTAAGGGCTGTTGTCACCACATGCTAACTTCCATTTAATTGTTTCACTCTAGCCCAATGTGTCCTGGAGTGCACTTCGTAGCCCAGGCTGGCCTGAGGATCAAACTCAGGTCCCTAGGTCTACATAGCAAGTGCTTTTACTTGCTGAGCAATCTCCTTGGCCCTAAAGAGATTTATTTAATTTTAAAAATTAAGGACCGGGCAGAGTGGCGCAGGCCTTTAATCCCAGCACTTGTGAGGCAGAGGCAGGGGGATCTCTGTGAGTTTGAGGTCAGCCTGGGCTACATAGTGAGTCCCAAGACAGCCAGAGTTGCATAGTAAGAATCTCTATCTCTGTCTCTGTCTCTGTCTCTGTCTCTCTCTCTCTCCCCCCATGCATATGTATGCATATATACATACATATTTTTAAATTTTATGTGTATGGGTGTTTTGTCAGCATACATGCCTGATGCCCGAAGAAGCCAGAATAGGACCTCAGGTCCCTTGGAACTGGAGTCACAGGTGGTTGTGAGTCACTATACGGGTGCTGGGACTGGAACTCTGGGTTGGTGCTCTCCACTGTGGAGCCATCTCTCCAGCCTCCGAGAACTATTGTAAAAGGTCATTTTCAGTATCCACCGTTGCCCTCTCCTTCATCGACTTTGAAATCCTTTCTCACCTTTGACCTCACTCCAGTGGAAAATGGAGCCAGTGTCAGTCACAGCAAACATTTGGACCTGGAAGAACACATTGGACTTGAGGTCCGAGATCCGGAGTGCAGCAGCAGATGTTGGGGCAGCGTCTGATATTTGTTTTAAATTTGTTTGTTGTGTGTGTGTGTGTGTGTGTGTGTGTGTGTGTGTGTGTGTGTGTGTGTACAGGGACAGCTATGGGGACTGATTCTCTCCTTCCATCTCTGGGACCCAGGGATTGAATTCACGTCGTCAGGTTTGGCAGTGAATGTCTTTATCTGCTTAGCCATCTCACTGGCCCTGACACAGTGTCCTGTTATGAATGGTGATACCTGGTAGTTAAGGATCGAGGTTGGAAGCCTCGGGGATGAATGGCGCTCTCATCACCAGCATGATCTCAGGTGCGCATGCTCATCTGTCTTGGGTCTCAGTTTCCTCTTCTGAAAACTGGGGGAGCTAGGACAGACAAGACAAAGGCACATCGTAGTGAGTACCCAACTGGCCAAGGCCGCTGACTGTGAGAATGAAGCCGGGGCCGTGGGGGGCTGCACTGGGTCCATCCCAGTAGCTCTCTCTCATAGTTAAGAGAGTGACTCAGGCTTCCTTCCAGTTGTAATTGAGGCATGTGGCATGCTCCAGGAGGTGAGCTGTGTCTGGGGCACGCCCCTTACCTCCGCTGCCTCATGGTCCCTTGATGTGTGACGGCACGCAGGCATGATGAAATCAGAGCCCGTTGAGGAAGAGGGGAAGTGGGTCTCCATCCTCTTCCTGCTCTCAGTCTCTGATCCTGGGACCTGGTCAATTCCCTTCCGAGGCTGAGCTGGCGCTTGGGTGTGGGCCTTGGCTGTGCTGGCCAGTGTCGAGGAAGGGTGACATCAAGAGAGAGCAGGAAGAGAGTGGGCTCACGCGGCAGTAGTCATGAGGTGTTGTGCACATGTGTAGTCACTTCATAAATCCTTGTTGCATGCTCCCTATGTGCCCGACAGACAAAAATCCCAGCCTTCCTGAATGTGACAGTCAGTGGGGAGACCCAGCAACAGACAGATGAACAAGCAAGAATGACCAAGAATGACCATCCCATAGACGTGATGGAGGCCACAAAAAAAAAAAAAAAAAGTCCTCATGCAGAAGTCAGTGAGCGACGGCCCATGGGCCAAACCCAGCCTATGGTCCTTTCTATATAGCCTATCAACTGATGGGCCATGACTTTTACATTGTTGTTGTTGTTGAGACAGTGTCTCGTGTGGCTCAGGCTGGTCTCAAACCCGCGCTATAGCCAGGGAAGACCTTGAACTTCCGATTCTCCTGCGTCTACCTCCTTTGTGCTGAGGTTTACAGGCATGTGCCGTCATGCCTAACTTGCTAAAGTGGAAATCTCTAAGTTTACATTGGGGTAAGTGGCTGTGGTGTGGAGGAATGCCATGCTGGGCACTGGGAATTAACTCAAGAATTCATTGGAGTCCCTTCTGGATGGAGTGACAGGTGCAGGGCTGACTCTGGGTGCTGTAATCAGAAAGAGGGCAGCCCTCTTCCAGCTGCTGCTTCTGCTGGCTTGTGCCCTCACATCCTCGCTGGTGACTGTTTCTCAAAAATATTTACGTTTTAATTTGTTTGCGGATGTGATGAGGCTGAAATGCTCCTATCACATTTCGCCACACAAGCAACACAGAAAGGCCCCCAGGGTAGAACTGGAGGATCGGGAATCCAAAGCCACCCTTCACGGCATAGCAGGTTCGTGGCCAGCCTGGGCTACCTGAGATCACATCTCAGAATAAGCAGGGGCTGGAAACGTGGTGCAGCAGTTAAAAGTGCTTGCTGCTCAATCATAAGGATGAGAGTTTGAATCCTAACGTTCGGGGCTGGAGAGGTAGCTCAGAGGTTAAGAGCACTTCCAGAGGTTCAACTCCCACCACCCACATGGCAGTTCAAGACTGTCGGGGACTCCAGTTCCAGGGCTTCTGACACCTCACACAGACATACACACAGGCAAAGCACCAAAGCACATTAAAAAATTCTAACCTTTACACCTGGCGGCTCACAAACTCTATTTCCAAGGGATCCGACATGCTCTTCTAGCCTACATGAGCACCTGTGCACAGGTACAGCATTCATGCAGACCTACACATACATGCACATAAACAAAATAAAAATTGGACACTCTACGTTATGATTGGGGTTTTTCAGTGAAGCTATTTCACACACGGGGTGCCTGGCACACAGGGAGGGTCTTTTTTGTGCTCTGGATCTGCTGTGACTGTCACCAGCGGTAACCACAGAGATGCCAAGTGTTTTTTGTTTTTTGTTTTTTGTTTTTTGTTTTTTTTTTTTGGTTTTTGGTTTTTTTTTCGAGACAGGGTTTCTCTGTGTAGCTTTGTGCCTTTCCTGGAGCTCACTTGGTAGCCCAGGCTGGCCTCGAACTCACAGAGATCCGCCTGCCTCTGCCTCCCGAGTGCTGGGATTAAAGGCGTGCGCCACCAACGCCCGGCTGATGCCAAGTGTTTTTCCTACCAGTTTATGAGGAGCATTTCAAACAAGGGCAAAAACCACAAAAGGCTTTTTACAAGGAACATACACACTCCGCTTGGATTCTGCCATCTGCAGCTTACTGTTCCCACTTGGTCTCCCACGAACTAACTGAATCTTTGAGTGTCCAATAGTCCATCTAATTTTGTTATGATGCATTATAAAAGCCTGCGGTTCTTCTGATAGGCTCTTCAGGGACCGGGGCATGGTGGCACACCCCTAGAATGCAGTACTAAGAAGGACAAGGCAGGAGGATGGTCACTTCAAGGTCAGCCTGAGCTACATAGGGAGAACCTATTTCAAACAAAACTGAACAAACTAGCCAGGTGGTGGTGGCGCACGCCTTTAATCCCGGCACTTGGGAGGCAGAGGCAGGCGGATCTCTCTGGACAGTCTAGGCTATGCAGAGAAACCCTGTCTCGAAGAAAGAAAGAAAGAAAGAAAGAAAGAAAGAAAGAAAGAAAGAAAGAAAGAAAGGAAGGAAGGAAGGAAGGAAGGAAGGAAGGAAGGAAGGAAGGAAGGAAGGAAGGAAGGAAGGAAGGAAGGAAGGAAGGAAGGAAGGAAGGAAAGAAGGAGAAAGAAAAAGAGAGAGAGAAAGAAAGAAAGAAAGAAAGAAAGAAAGAAAGAAGGAGGAAGGAAG